>CM053268.1:63940485-64155485 GCA_028583415.1 Protea cynaroides | reverse complement strand
TTATCAGAAAGTATAGATACATAACTTTCAACAAGACTCATAAGGTCTACTTTTTGTCTAACTATCAGAATAATCCATTGGTAAAATCTTCATTGTATCAAAATATTCAATCAAAGTAGAAGACAGAAAGCTGTAGAAATGCCCTTCAATCTGAAAACTAAGGTTTCTCAGGAAGAAGAATGTATATAATCTATCCAAGCACGGAATAGATATTCTTAACCGTTTTGAAAAAACCTTACTGTGTGAGTGCTTGAAGGGCCACTGCTGTCCTCATTTGGTCTACTTCCATTATTGTTCTGAGCAAGAACAACCCTAGGAGCTGTACTCAAGAAGGGCCTCATGGTTGGGCTTATCGAGTAAAGAGATGGCATGAGATTATTTGGTAGGAGACCTTGTGAACTTGAGCTCAACATCTGAATGTGGTTGGGTTGTCTTGGATCACACTCCACTGGGGCAGTGACATATGGAGGAATAAAAGATGGTGTTGATGCAGATGGATATACCAATAATTGAGATCCTGATGGTAGGGATGATGATGAAGAAGGCAATGACACAACATTGTAGTTATGAGGATCTTCAGATTGAGATGAATACCCTACATGAGATAAAGATAAATTGGAAGGTTCCCAGTGATAGTAGGAATTGTACGGTACAGAATTGTTTACAAAGCCTGAAGCAGAAGAGCTATTGGCCCTAGGACCCTCAATGCCTTCTCGATTATCCTGTTGGCTTCTCTTCATCCAGTTGCTTTTCTCACCAGTCATGTCCCTTGCAACTTCCTTACACTTCATCCTGGAAGGAGTATCTAAATTCCAATAAATTGATTTGGATAATGAAGTTTGATCCTCCCCAACATCATCATTGATCTTTAACCCTCCCTTACTGGGTAATGAAGAGTGAGCTCCTTCCTCATCCTTTACATATTCTGTATTTGCATCTATAAGGGAAACAAGGGAAGATTGGGTTGCATCCATTGCCAATTGTGGGTATTGACCAAAGTTTCCAGGTGGCATTTGAAGTGGAGGAAGCTCATCAATTTCATGCTTAGCAGCATTGAGCAACCAATCTACAGCCTTACTGGGTTGATTAAGTCCAAGCCTATCTTGGAGATCATAAAGCTGAATAGCAGTGGGAACTGAAAGCCTAACACGCCTGTCTCTCAATCCCCTTATGGTGCAAACTTTGCTATGTCTATCTTTTCCTCCAAAGGAACGCGAGACACGTACAATCCTTGGATCCCTTTGCCCTGACCATGTTCTTGAACTTGACGACGATGCCTTAATGATCTTGCTCTCATTGCTATTGCTTTCTTGCTTTGTTGGAGAACCCTTCTCTCTTGGATTTTTTATCATCTTATGTCTCTCGTCATTGCTGTTGCGTGATAAACTGAATCAGTGTAAAAGTTCCTAATGTTATCAAATGAAAATTTTCCATAGGAACTTAAATTCATTCAATGCATAGTATACTTATTTAGCAAGAACAACAATTTTATGTGGTAGTTAGTATCTTAGAATGAAAATAAATAGACAAAATAGAGAGACTTCATAACACTTTCTATGTGTAACTCATTAATTTATAAGAATAACAGGCAAGGAAGAAACAACATTCATGAATAGCTTATTCCAAAAATTGTTTTATAGGCTTATAACATTTAAGCTCAAAATTAAGATATTTAGAACTAGAATTGAAGTATCAATAATTAGGTTGATATCCCCAGTCAATGCAAAGGAAAAATATGGTTGTTCACCGAAACAGATTGTTTTATCTCCTATCACACAATGGAAAATAAAGAGTAAAACAGAATTACACTATAGGACTACTTATATAATTTTAGGTAACCACAAATGGAAAGTTTGCAATTTAAGTTCATGTTAAAAAAAATTCAGCTAGCTAGAACTTGAAGAAGTAGACTAGCATCTATAAACAATATTGGATAGAAGTTAAAGAAATTGATGAAACCATGCAAAAGGAGCAAAGAACTAGCTAATGAATATCAAACTCACAAGTGAAATGAGAATATATAACCAGAAACAAGAGAAACCTAGCATGAATTTCACGCGGAAACAGAAAGAGGTGTAAGTCCTATGAATTCTCTGTTAATTTGTATGAAGAATTAGGGTTATCAGATGTACTTATGTGAGGATTGGAACTTGGCGTGTCTCTAAGAAACTTGAAACTTGATATTCTTGACTGTTCAGAGAACAAAAGCTTGAGGATCCTGAAACACCATTGCTCCCCCCCTTTAAATCTAACATTCAATTTAGCTGAATTGCAGTGACTTCAACTATGAACTCTAATTTCCTTGCAGAGAACAAACTTACTGAAGATGCTGCAGGACTTTGAGAAAGAAAAGATGCTCGAATTTTACAAACTATGTTCCATCTCAAGGAAAAGAAAAAGGTATGGTGCATTTGCAACCAGGTGGCAGAAACTGACAACTGTTAAATAAATGGCCTTGTATTCTTTTCTTGTCTTTTATTCATATATTTACCGATATTGAGTTATTATTGCTTAGATAAGTTAGTTTTCCTTTACCTTAGTTCTGATTTCTTCCTTGTAATAATTACTGAATAATCATATTATACAAAATATTAGAGACTAACTTGTAGAGAGAGAAGTAACTATATATAAGGGACACACTGTTTGGTAAATGTGTCAAAATCTAAAAGCCCCTGGTACAGAGGCAATATTGGTTGTTAACTACCACCAGGATCATGAGCACACTCTAGAAGTGATGTAGAGATTTTACTGACAACTATCAATAGCTTTTTTTATTTTTGCATTTCAATGATCAAGAAATGTGCAAAGCAGTAACAGATGATATCCATGCCATCAAAACCTACTGTGGACAATGTGAAAGGAAAATTTAGCTCCAACAAACCATTAATTTTGTGGTGCATGAATTTGAAATAAGATCTAATGCAGTCAAAAGAGTAATTTGGGTTTGCTAGTCTTCAGAAATATTTTAAGGATACTTTTTATTTATTGAATACATTAAACACATGGTATCCTAATTATGATGTAATTAAAATACTAATCAAGAAATAAAACCTCAATGAAATAGTTCTTGGTATTGAGATAAGATAGATTTAAGATAATTAATTTGAAAGACAATAACAAGGACATCACATGGTATAGGACATTAGCAAAGATTTTTCATTATATTTGATGTGAGAGATGGTCTATAAATAATGAAACAAAGAAAAAAGTGAAAGAAACTCACTTAAGTTCGTATGTGGCTCTTAAAGCTGTGGTCTACACTTTTTGAGCTTTATCAACTTGATGTGGATGATAACTACTTCAAACATTAAGAAGCTATTTTATAGATGAGGGACCAACATACAACTTCTTTTAAAATCCACTGAGTAGAAAGTGGACCACATGACTTTCCAATAGCCAGAAATTTGCTTAGAGCAAGTTGAACATAATAACTAACACTTGAAGGTCTCAACTAATACACACTTCATCTCTGAATGGTAACCATATTATGAAGACCTCTATCCTTGAGACACATTATATTTAATGATTCCATTCTTCAATATGAAAGGAATCTCAAATCGTTTTACCGCTGAATAAACCGTTACAATTAATTAGAATGCTCATCAATGGCTATTTAGTTACATGCAGTTCTGTTTAATGGATCTCAAAAAAATGCTAAACCTTTCTGTAACAACAACCTCAATTTTATGATCTCCCTAGTAGTGGAACAAGTGGATCCCATTTTGAAATATGGGTTTTAATTTACTTAGGTCCTCGTTTATAGGACAAGCAAACTCATTGATACAAGGACAGTGACAAGGGCCTCTAGACATTATAAGCTTCCTATATATATTATTCTTTTTGTGCTGGATGCTCTTCATGCAACTTGCAAACAATCCAAACCCTATTACCTTCCTTCTTACCTTGGAGGGTTTAATACCCACAGTACCTAATCCTTCTTGCAAACAAGCCAAACCCTATTAATCCTTCCTGACTGGTTCATATATGAGAACCAGTCTAACTGAGCTTCAATTTTGTCCAAAATTATGGCCTGTAACAAGGAGAAAAGGATAAAGACCTCATCAGTATCAACAGTCAGATATGTAACTTCTGATAGATATCATTCCCTCCCCCAATTCAATTTACCTCCATCACTTTCCCAGTTAGGAAGAACTATGAAAAAAAATTGGCATTCCCTTTGGTTTAGGTCCAATTGCACCAGCATCTTCTTTCTTCCAGACCTTGAACTTTTTAGCTGAAGTATGTAACCAAAATATCATTGAGACTACAAAGTGGCTGTTCTTTTGCACCAACATAAAATCACAACTATAGCCTATTCACTGGGCAAGGAAGAACAAAGAAACTAGTAACTTTGTAGGACATGCATAATAAAGACTAAGATCTCTGCTACTCTCTGAAGTATAAAGATTAGAGGATATTAAAACTCTCAAAAATCATCTCAGATTATTGAATGTATCTGATCACCCCATTTCTTTATTACTGAAGCAAAACAAGCATAATATCTTTATTTTCTTCTTTCAAACAGCTAATACAAAGATGTACAGTGCATAAAATTGACTGATAATTCATGTTACTCAAATTTGGTATATAGTCTGCCTAAAATATAAAAAGGGGAGAGGAAAGAAGAGAAGAAAAACATATCACTTGCAGAAAGGTAGGTTTAGGGTGACGAAAACCCTAGCCTGTGCAATCAACAGGTAATTAATTTGAAAAAGAGAGGGCATATTATGAATCCCAGGAACAGTTCACACTCTTGGACTCTTCTGCCTCTTTTGGGTACATTAATACCAAACAAATGGTCCCCACTTTCCAGTTCCGCAGTCTTTCCACCATTATGGCCAGACAGCACAACCACAATCCATCAGCTAAAACAGCTGATGGATCCCTGTCTCTCAAAACTAGATAGAAAGCAGCATCTTAAGGTATATTAATGGGTAATAAGCTACTCGATCAATTCTAGTGATCCCTTTCTACAGCCCATGAGTGGTGGATCAAGGGAGATTCCTTGAACCAACTGACCTCCACTGTTATCCAAGAATTGTGACTTAACTCATTCCCAAAACTTCCAAGTACAGTTTTGCTCAGTTGAGAAATCAGATGACATTTTGACCTCTCTCCAATGATGGGTCACACCACAAAAGAGTCTAAAGTAGGAAACAAACAAAGGGCAGTATAAAGAGATCGAGAGCTTCTCAGGCTTTTGGACAATCAGCGACTTAATTACATCCATAGTCACACTTTAATTAGTCACACTTTACAGTAAAATCTTTAGTTACCTTTCAGCTGGTTTGTAGCCAACCTAGCTTCCTCAGGCCACTGAACCATCATAAGTCAGGGACCAGCTAACAATTGAATGTTTTTGCACTGTTGTGCACATGCCTTTGCCATGCTCCTTTTCTTGCTGTACATTTTGGATTAGTAAGATTTAAGATGTGATTAAATTGCACCTACATTGTAAAGTTTTCATTTCAAAAGTTTGAATCGGTAGGTGGAGGGACTCCCAGAAGTAAAAGGGGATGTAGACCATTTAGAAACCGATCCGATGTGGGACTAAACTCCCAACACACGTATTGTGTTCGCACTGTAAAGTTTTCATCCAAAAGTTTGAATTGGTAGGCCGAGGGACTCCCAAGTGTATAAGGGGGTATGTAGAATATTTGGTAGCCGATGTGCGACTAAACTCCCAACACTCTTTGGGCCGGCACGTGTTGCGGTACGTAATACAAACACATGGAGACTGGAAACAGTGAAAACGCTCTTTGATACCATGGAAAGTTTTCATCTCAAAAATTTGAACCGCTAAATGGAGAGACTCATAACTGTATAAGAGGAGGAAGGGGGGACTGTAGCCTATTTGGTAGCCGGTGTAGGACTAAACACTCAACACAGTACAACTGAATCTTTAAAAGCTCAGCGAAATCCAATTTCTGTGACTAAGCTTAATCTACTAATTGACAAAATTGATATAAAAAAAATTTAAATAAAATCTATAGAGAACCATGAGTACCCAATTCAGATTTTGTTTATTTGTGATAATCCAAAGGTCCAAAGAGATTAATGGTTTATCCAGTGTAATAGGAGTTGGCCCAAAATGGATTTGAAAGTTCTCCCGATGAATTGGAGAACAATCTAGCAGAGAAAATGTTATCATGAAGTCTGCTGCACTCTCTCTCTCTCTCTCTCTCTCTCTCTCTCCCTCTATGTGTGTTTGTACTCAGACAGACTCGCTGACATACTGCGTAAGGGGAGAGAATGAGAGCAGCAAACCGTTATTAAAGGCAGGAAAACAGAAGGGAACGAAAAATGGATGAAGCAGATCGTTAGAAAAAGGCTGTCACTCTATAATAATTCATAAAGATGAGTGTGTGCGTTTAACAAAACGAAAAAAAAAAGTTAAGAAGCTTGCTGATGAGTACACTGTAGTAGTTCTGTACACTCCTCTCATTTACTTTCATTTTTTGTTGCTTTACTTTTATGGCAGAAGGGACGTGCAGTTCTCTTAACCGTCTTCACTGCCAACTTTGTATTATTCACGCTTCCATAGCATCACTTGTGCCTTCCTTTTTCTTTTCTTCTTTTCTTTTTCTGGGGTTTTGCACCATCACTGTCTAGGACTAAGGGTAGAGAGAGAATTGCATTTTCTATGAACTTTATATATTACCCATTTAATCATACATCTGTATTTTGTAATTTAGTACTCTCTACCACCTATGGTTGAGAATGCCCCCCTCTCTCTCTCTCTCTCTCTCTCTCTCTCTCTCTCTACCATTAATGGATCATAATAGCGATGGTGATACTGAAGATAATGTTAGCTATGGTGATGGTGATAGTGAATTGCCAAACAATTAAACTTTGTGGAGAGAGAGAAGCAGTCTGACACAGTTCTCATCTCCATTAGCTCATGATGCCCAAGGCATAAAATGATTATTCTATGTCATACCTTAGCTTCGTAGCATTGTTGAGAAAAATGTTACAATTACAATATTAATGGGATATTCACGTTCGGTGTCCATCAAATCAGTGCAAAACCTCAACACTTTCCTGACTTAAATATCACAAATACCTAATCCCTATATATTTGTGGTTCCTATGATGGTTCATGCCAAAGGGAATCGATGTCAACTGGGCCTTGACACCAGTCCACACCGACTGGTGTCAAATAGGAAGACCCTTATCAAAAACCCTGTTTCGTTGTGATAGAAACCAAAACCAGAGCATTAAGACTCAAAAAGAGAAGGACAGTGTGAGCTCTTCTAGGCTCAAAACACACACAGATTCAATATATGATTTCATTAATCAACGAGACTAATGTGATCATTATGTTTCTTACATGTTTAAAGACAAAAAACCCTAGATCTGAAGCCTTTACCCTTACTAATCTTATGGCTGAGATTCCATAAAAAGAAAAGAGAGAATAAATATTGTAATTAGTATCTATGGTAACTAGGAATTAAAGGAAATAATATAAAAAAAATCCTGCACAATGACGGACCTCTTTGGGAGGAGGGAGGAGGGAGGAGGGAGGAGGAGGAAGGGTGGCGTGTAAGGCACAATGTGAAACAGGAGAATTGAACTAGTCGGACACCAACCAATTACACTAATTAAGTAATTTTCCACATGCCGATATGTTATTATGTTTGAGAATTGTAAAAATGTGTTATATCATTGTAGCGTCAGTAGAGTAAACTTTACAATAGACCTTTGTGTCTCTTCTTTATTTCTATGTAATCAATAATAAGGACCGTATGGCTCAACTAAGCACCCTTTCCTAAAATTAATATGCTAGTCCTGATAGGGTTGTTAAAACCCTCCCCTTTTCCCCCTGGTATACCCTATATTGCCTGAGGCCTATTATGAGATAAGTGAATGGAATTATACTTTTCTTCTTTAATGACTGCTTTAAATACCTAGAACTCCATTTAAGTTAGCTTATATTAATTAACCATGACTCAGGCCATTGTTAGATTCTTTTTTTCTTTTTTTTTTCTTTTTTTTTTATCTTTTTTTTTTTTTTTTTTTGCATTGAGCTCACTCTAGAGATCACAATTAAAGATTGAATTCCGGGAAAAGGATTGATATAAATAAATATTAAGGAAAAAAGTGAGAATTTGCTCCATTTTGAAGTTTGAGTTTAATCCACTAGGACAAGCTTAATTAGGATTCACCTTAAAGCCCATGGGTGGTTATGCTTCCAAGTTCAATGTACTTGAGCTATCTTCAATGTACTTGAGCTATCATGCCTAATGAGATTCTGTTTTGAAAAATAAAGTAAAATGATCTTATGGAACATGTACTACTACATGGTCTATACTTGACAGAATCACTCTTTAGAATCAAAGGCTGTGTTTGCCGTTTGGTATGCATTCTTAGGATGCATTCTAAGTCAGGAACACATTCTGAGATGGCAAAAACAATATTTGGTATGCATTCTCATTCTTGGATCTTGGAATAAATTCCCTAATAGAGCCCATTCTTGAATACACGTTTCAACCACCCATTATGCATTCTAAGGTTAGAATGGAAATGTTTCATTCTTTAATCCATTCTCATCTATATCAAGATTGAGTTATTCATTCTAAGAATGTATTTATAAAATTGTAATTCAATAATACATACCAAACGCAACCAAAAATATATACTAAAAGTGGAGACAATGACCTGCCCATCCTATCTTAACACTGCAGATGGGATGGTAGCACTAAGAACTCATACACAATATGGGTAGAAGATAAAAACAAAATTTTATGTAAAGGACATTTGTAAACAAGATAGAATTCTTTTTGAAACGACATCTATTTTTACATGAAAGAAAAAACTAATAATAAAAAAAATTTTAAAAAGACCACTTCTAATTAGAAAATAGGCAAAACAAAGAAAAGAAATAGAAGCTCATACTAGACCTAGCTACCCTAGACCTATACCATTGAAAGATTACAAATGGTGAGATCGGACCTCAAACCTTAGCATAAGTTAAACCTTTTGGCCACTTATTTCATCTAATATGTGATTGGATGCCCAGGTCACAGAACCGTGAAACTAGAATTCACCCAATTAGTGGTACCTTTATTTTTATTTATTTTTTTCATGAGATAAAGAAAATGCAGCCTCTATCATCCAGGTACCAAAAGTGTATGTTTTAGTGATCACGTATAAGATAAGAGGATAACACTCAAATAGACTTGTTATGGGAGTCGCTAAACCTGGATCCTCTCTAGCAGGTCAGTCCGTTCAGTTGAAGATTGGACAGGTTGAGAGTTGCTACATTGGTATACGCACCTAGTGATTTCAATTCATTCGATTCTTTATTAGTTAAAACACGTATTATGTTTTTTTAGTACGATACACGATTGTATCGTACTAAATCGTATAATATGTATTTTTATTCCTAAATAATCTTGGAATAGCCTGAAATGGAATCTAAATTTTGAATTGGAATCCAAAATCTAGAACAGGAATTTTATCAAACAGGGCATAAAATTGATTATGTACACCTAATTGTCTCTATACTCTCTTCACCAATTAGTTATTGTGATTTACGCCAGTCATTCCCACATCTTCTTCTTTCATTGGGTAAACTTCTAAATGGCAATCTTTGCTTCGGCATGCATTCGTATTTTTTATTTCATCAATGGTTTGCCATCTGTTTTCTCATTTATTTTTTTGTTAGTAAGGTTCTTTTTGGTATAATTTATATTTATATTTATGAATTATTTATGATAAATCATTTATGAAAATAAATTTTGAGTCATAAATAATAATCGTTTGATATAATTAGACATAAAGAAGTAATAATAGATTATGATAATAATGGTAAACACCTTCTAATCTATTTGTAGATTTTAGATTATATCAATTTATTTTAAATATAAATAAATATCATAAATCATACCAAACAACCACTTATATCATAATGTATTATATAATTAATTCTATAATACACACCAAAGAGAACCTAAGCTATATGATGTTCAAATTTATTACATTCCAATTCACCAACCTCTTGGGTTACATCCAATCCTACATGGAGTTGTTTAGCATTCTTATGTAAATAATGTTGTAGGATAAAATCGTATAATTTCACATGTATATACTTGAAACATGGGCGAGACAATGACAACTTTTTGAGAATGACATAATGGAAAATAAAATTTTCAAATTATTTTGAAAACCCTTCTTCTTTAAACTTAAGAACTTTAATGAATCAGATAAGGGGCAACCAAAAGAAAGTTACATATTCTAAATACACCTATAAACATATTATTCAGACATTCTCATAAGAAAATCCAAATAATTAAATAATAAATATAGGGAAAATAAAAGAAGGAGAGAGAGAGAGAGAAGTAAACAAGTGAAGAAAATGAACAAAGTGAGGAGAGAGGGAAGGAACCCATAGTTTTCCACCACATAAGCAATGTTTGCAAATTTGGCAGCATTGAGGAAAGGAGAGAGAAGTGTGAGACATAAGTGTTTAAGTAAATATAGTATTGATGCTTGTAATTTTTTTTTTTTTTTTTTTCTGATCACTAATGCACTTTCAAGGTTCTACTATTTGCACCTATTCAAAAAAAAAAATTCTACTATTGCTTATTTATTTTTGGGATTTTCTTATTGACACATCTTAAGGTGTCAAATAATTTGGAATCTTGGTTTTTTACATTCTTAATATAATACATTTGTTTTTTTGTGAGGATAATTCTTATCATTTTACATATTTACTATAAAAAAAAACATATAAGATAAGAAGACTCTTGCCATTCATTTTTAAAAAACTTTGTGAATAAGTACATTTTACCAATGATTTAAAAAACTTTTAAAAATAAGGCAAAAGGTAATTAAAAGAAAGTCCCATATTTTAAAGACAAGTATGAAAGTCTCTTTATTTTTGAGATTAAAGTTGATTTGTGAGATAAGGTGGCGTCATGTATATTCATGTATGTTTGTCACTCTAAGCATGGGCATCCTAAAATAATATTTACTCAGCACAAGACATGAATCAGCTTTGCCCAAGCAATTAACAAGATGAATGGCCGAAATCAACTATCAAGCATGCAATAATGGAAGTGACAAATGCCAAAAACTAGGGGTGGATTAGGGTTGGGAATTTTTTGCCCTGAGTTAGGGCTGGGCTGGGCCAGGGTTGAGGTCTTTGGCTGAACCCGACCCTGTTTTCTTTTTCTTCTTCTTCTTCTCCTCAACCTGATCCAACCTCTGCATCTCCCTTCCCCCTCCCCATGATCAGGTCCAATTAGGGTCAGCTCACCCAGGCCCAACCCTAAGGGTAGATTAGGGTTGGAATTTTCAAGCCCTGAGTTAGGGCCAGGACGAGGCCCAGCCCAACCTGACCCTGTTCTAGCCCTATGGCAAACCATAGAAATAGGAAAGAGCCAAGTTGAGAATATTAAAGAACTGTATAAACTGCAAACTTGACTCCAAGAAGTTCTTAGGCTCTCTTTGGTTTCATTTTTGTTTTTGTTTTTCTCTTATTTATAAAAAATCATTTTTGATCAAAAATAAAATGTATTTTGCAACTAATAAGCATAATTGATTATAGAATGAGGAAAAGAAAATGCCTAATCTCCGAAATTGCTCCGGTAATGAAGGAAATTTAGCTTTTTTGGCCTTCTTGGGCCCAAAAACAAACTACCACGCTGAGCTGCTTGGTGCTATGGAAGGATTGACGCACGCATTAAATCTTAATGTGAGCAAATTATGGATTGAATGTGATTCGAAGACTGTAGTGGACTGTCCGATAAAAAAAGAACCCCCATGGATTGTTATGCAGCAATGGGGAGATCTGATGGAAAGACTATCAACTTTGGAGATAAGGATTACACACTGTTTTAGAGAAGCTAACGTTGTTGCAGACTTATTGGCAAAACGTGGAGCTACAGAGCTAATTACGGAGACATGGACTACTTGCCCTAATTTCATAGCTAGGGATGTAGTGTGGGACACATCTGAGCATCATAAATATAGATTCATATGATTTTGATCCTCTTTCTAATGATAGGGCTCTGCTGATGGTAGTGACGAAGGTGGAGTTTTAACTATCGTTGTGAATTTCTGTATCTTTCTTTTATTTCTTATTTAATACAAATTCTTGCTGACTTTTAGCAAAAAAAAAAAAAAAAAAGGTAATGAAGAAGCAATTGGATCCAAAATGGCATGGCCAACAAATAAGAGCATTTTTACTACGAGGTTTTCCATTAAATTGTTGTGTTATACTTTGTGAGTACTCCATTTGGAGAGATGAATAGAAGATCTAATCATTAGCCTTCCCCACTTTTCGTTTGACACTTACAACCTCCTCCGTTTTGAAACCAAGTATAACTAAAAACCCAACAACTTCCACCAAGGCATCATCACATCTTCCACCACATTAATTCTTAGATAATTTGCTTCCTCTTTGGACCTTGTGGGTACCGCGGACATCACGTGGTGCTTGGCAACGCAGCCCCTCACTTCTGGGTGGCCTCATCCTTTTCTTTCTCAAGGAGAGGTTCTGAGTCATAGCACTGAAAACTGGGCTCCATTACTTGTAATCGGATTCTTTTAGGGGACCGGACTGGTTTATTTACCATTCTCAAGGGAGAGAACGAAGGATTGGAGTCTGATAAGTGTGTAATTTTCATATTTTTATTCCTTTTATACTATGTTTTTTAATGTGTTTTATGTCTTATTGAACTGAATAGGTTGAATTTTATTAATTTAACAAATTTTAGAGACATTGTGAATTAATTGTTAAAAGATAGGAAAATTCCAACATCCTTAATATTGACATTCTAAGTTTCATGCAGGATTTTGATATGAAAAAAGTTTCAGAATTGAAAAGTTGTCTTCAGTAAAGTTGTAGAGGATGTCTCAACCTTTTCAGGATGGTATTATTGAGAAAAATCCGAGTTCGTTTGGGTCTCCAAACGTGGCTTCAAAGTCTAACACGAAAATCTAACTGAATCCGAATTGGAGTAGCCCTCTGATCTGATTAAAACATTCAACGGTAGATGTAAATTCCATAAAGAGTCTCCTAATCAAGTTAGGAAATCTAAACCTACAATAGAAGACTCTAAATAAGAAAAGAAGACTCTACAATTTTAGAATTCTAAATAGAGAAGAACTCCTACATGAAGAAAGAATCCTACACAAAGAAGGAGTTATAAGTCACAAAGGATTATCATGTTTTATATATAGAGCATTAGTATTAAGATAAAAGATCTCTCTCTCTCTCTCTCTCTCTCTCTCTCTCTCTCTCTCTCTCTCTCTCTCTCTCTCTTTTGCTGAAAATTTTTCTATCTCTGAAAGGATTATAATGTCTAGTTAATTTTCTTATTCAGTTCAAAGGGATTTTGAGGCTCAAACTCATGTCATTGGTGTAATCTCTATTCAGTAACGTTGTTCTTCTTCTCTTTTTATTGGAATTGCTTATGTTATTCTTTTTTCTTTAATTATGATATATGTCCGAATAATTCAGTAATGGCCTACTGAATTGGTTAGATTAATATTAATTGCTAGATCTAGAATCTGTGATACGTAATCGTCTTGATTCTAATCACAAGTAGCAAACAGTGGTAGATGATTATGTCCAAGTTTTCGTCTCATCATTGTGAATAATAAAACCTAAGTTAAATAATCACTGTTTGTGTGTGATTATTGCTTAGATTGATCTGTTTTCCACCCTCTTAATGCTGTCATTGAATTAAACATTGAGAGCTTATTCAGTGTTGTTCAATTGTTAGATCTCTCTGGAAAGTTTGTTTTAGTTGAGGTACTTAAGGGAAAACTCAGGTAACAGAACTTATTGTTATCTAGGGTCTTTAATTCTGATTGGAAGGAAGAGATTAACGTTGCAATTAATTTTACTCATTGCATGTGTGGGTAGATATTGAACCAAGGACTGAATTTTCTCATCTAATTATCTTTCTATTTAAATTTTGTCTGTTTACTTTCAATTTGATTCAAACAACCAAACTCTCCTTCGTTATTGTGTTTACCTAGCATTAATTAGTATATTTAGTTTGACTAGAATATAAATTTTAATCATTTCATTCTCTATGGGATCGACCTTTGCTTATCCTATTTACAGTTTATTAATCAGGTCAGTAAATAAATATTTAATTAAATTGATGCATTCGACACGCTACCAAAGTTACTACCTGAAATTAGGGTTCAGGACCAGATGTGCCCGCCTCACCAGCAAAACGAGTAGAAATAACTCCATATGGATAATGGCAGGTCTATGAATCAAAGTCTAGGTGTGTGTGTGTGTGTGGGGGGGTTATGAGGGGATATTGTAAGTACCCACGTTTGCTTCAGCAAATTTGGCTTTCTACTAGACATATATGATAAAGTATTCATAATTTCCTACTAGTCTATCCACATGTTAACAATTGCTAAGTTTATACTAATTGCCACTACAAAAAGAAGAGTCTTTGCAGCGATAATAACCATCGCTATACTGCTAAACCCATCACTATTTCATAATGACAGTTGAAATAGTACGGTTATACGAACCGTCGCAGAAGTGTCTCTAAAAGTGCCAACACAAATAATAAGGCGGTTAATATTACCACCCGTGTTTTGTTTATTTAGAGGCAGTTTTTTAACGGCGGTTAAATGACCGTCTCTAAACATCAATAGTGACTATTACTTCTCATCTCTAAATGTAAACCAATTTGTGTTTTTTTTAAACGGTGTTTTATACCGCCTCTAATAAGTGTATTTAGTGATGGGTAATGACTTCTTCTAGTATCAGCAGCGATTATGGAACTGTCACTCGGATTACTTTCCATCATTGATCAAGTAAGATATTCTAAAGTAAATTTTTTTTTTTTTTTTAAAATACACCACCAGAGAGATTGCCATTGCCTGATATTTGCCTCAGATATGTATATCTATCATCATTCACATACAGTAATAATTAAAAAAAAGAACATCTAATGCAACACATATTGGATGGATGAACTGGTCATTAATGTATAATCTTGTCCATATAAAAATGATATCGTTCATATATATGATTCAGATGGTGTATAGCTTTACTGTGCTAATTTCACTAAAGAATTGGTGTTAGTAGTGAAGAAACTTGATCCTTCCACTATTCATTAAGGTATTCCACATATGATAATGAAGAAATTTAGCGAGATAAACACTATGGAAAAAGCTTGAAGAAAAAGTATCAAGTATAAAGAGGTACAAAATTAAAGCTACCAGGAAATCCACTTTTGACAGAAAATAAATACCTCACTTCAAAATTTACACTACCCATTAACCTTTCGAAAGGATACATCCAGTTGTAGTGCACTAGTCCACCTAACAAAGCTTCACGAGGTAAATGAATGAGCACATAAACCAGAATATCAAGATCATCTCAAATTGGCAAAGTATTTATGCAATACTAGCTTCAAGAACCTTAAAATTTTCCATAGTACCCACTTGAGTCCATAAACATCGAAAAAAACACAATGAAATAATGCCAACCTCTCATTCTTTGGTAATACACACCATAGAGATTACGTGAGGAGTTGTTGCTAAAATATGGCAATCATTATTCTTCAATCCTAAAATATTTCTCGACTATGTAATATTTCCAGCATAACTATTTGGGGCTTTCACTCTTTTCAAAGCGATGCAGGACAATTTCTTTATCTTCTTTAGATAAAGCGTAGCATACACGTGGGATAAGCATTTTTTTTTTCCTTCCCTCAATCATCTCTGGATGAAGAGCTAGCCGTATTTTCATCTCTTGTAAGTCTAGCCAGGCCTTGGTGTTGTCTTTTGTTTTATCCTTTAAATCCAACAATGTTCCAATGACACTATCGCACATATTCTTTTCAATATGCGTAACATCTAGATTGTGAATTTGTGATAGATTAGATTATCTTTCCAATAAGCTAACTCAAAAAATATTTTTTTTCTTCATCCAATTAAATGATATTTCATGTGCATCTCGAACTCTTTTCTTTTTTCACTGTCTTCTGACTTGGGTCCTTCCCAAATATGGAAAATTCCACCCCTTCAAGTTGGTTCAAATCATCAATGCCCGATAGGGGTTGTAGTGATTGCACCAACTCTTCTTCACCATTAAAAGAGCTTTTATCTCTCCAAAATTTATGATCTCCAACAAGGAACCGACAATGGCCTCGGTAACATTGCTTACCGCTATGTTTCAACCTAGTGGACTCTGTAGTTTTGTTGCAACAAGGACAGGCAAGTGCACCTTTGGTGTTCCACCCTGATAGATTAGCATCAGCGGAAAAATCATTTATGCTCCACATAAGGCAAGCACACAAACGGAACCTTTGTTTCTTACATATAACATATGTGTCAACTCTGTTATCCCAAAGGACCTTCAACTCATCTATCAATAGTTGCAAGAACACATCAAGATCGTTTCTTGGTTGTTTTGGCCCTAGAATTATCAATGTCATTATAAATGAAGGTTGTTTCATGCACATCCATGGTGGCAGATTGTATAACACCACAATAACAAGCCACGTGATGTGCTTACTACTGATGTTGCTATATGGATTAAAACCATTAGTAGCCAAATCTAACCTGACATTGCAGAGATCCTCACTAAAACTTGGATATTATCTGTCATTGTCCTTCCATGCTTCTAAGTCTACAAGATGACATAGCTTTCCATCATCAGTACGATATTCATGATGCCACCTCATGGCAAAAGATGTTATTGATAACATATATAATCTCTACAACCTTGGAATAAGAGGGACGTGGCACAAAGTTTTCACCGCACTTTCGCAATTTGCTAATTTATATCTTAAAGTACCACAATTGAAGCAAGACTCAGATTTACAATCATTAGGGCATGCATCAATTTTTTTGTACATGAGTCCGAGATCTTTAATGATCTTCTCATATAGAATCTTAGGTAAAGAATTCTGTTGGGAAGTACTTTCTTCAGTCCATCCAACAACAAAGAGAATAACTTGTCACTCAATTTGCATAGGCATTTAATGTGATATAAATATACAATTAATGACACTTTTATGAAATCTTTGCATCCTAGAGACAATTCGATCTATCTGTACATCTAGCACCAATCTTTGCCATTTATCTATGAATGTCAACGAGCCAATCCAGGCTAAAATAGTGTTGGACTTTATAGACCTTGATCAAAACATATCCATTAAGAATTCAGGTTAGAGTAGACTGCATTGTGCACATTAACGATCCATTCCAGTGTTGGTTGTTATTAGACCACTCTTATCGGGCTAATTTCGTATTGATTTCAGGCTGGCTCGGTCAGGGCCGAGCTTATCAGGCCAATTTTGCTTATAATCTATTTAACCTATTTTCTTATTTCTATCAATAAAATTTATTCTTTGTTTTACGACCTACTAAACCTTTAGACTACTAGTCATATTGTAAATGTACTTTAAATTTAATATTCAATATTACTCTATTAGTAAACAAATGAAACACTAAATAAATCCCAATTTGATAAGATCATTGTTTAATCCCATGGGCCAGTGTTGGATTCATCAACCTGTAGCAATGAATCTTGACCGTTCCTATGACTAGTGTTCCTAAAGGGTGGGGCCGGAAGTTCAAAAGCAAACTCAGATCCGACCAGCCAATGTAAGCTTGTATCACTCTGAAATAAAGAACCCACATGATATAACCCGCCATAGAACTCCTTCAATAGATCCAGTCCACTGAAAACCAAAATCATAGTAAGCTAGCAACTAAAATACCAGACCCATATCACAAGTTTCCCTTAAAGCATCATAAAGACTACATCTAACCATTTAAGTTAACAATTGTACGTCGTACATATAAGGTTAGAAGAGCTTCCCAAACGCCAATGAAGCTCCAAAGATGGTAAAATATCATGAAGGGTGAAAAGAAAAGATACAATTAGGCACCACCATCCAAGCCAGTGATCCATGAGCGCCTTGCAGAATTAAAAAAAAATTAATGTGTTAATTCAATTTCAATTGAAAGGATAAACAAGCAAACTGATACTAATAAGAAATGAAAAATTAGCTGGTATCCATAGAATCTGCTGAACATACCAATATGGTAATATAGCAAGCACAATTGCAAAGACAAAGTTGTGTCTAGGTACAAGGATAAAAAAGCATGGCTTGAAGATGACTTCAAGTCTGTTAACAGATGAATTAATAGAAGAAATTAAGGAAAATTAAAATTAGGAATAGAATTATCAAAATAAAATAAATTGATTTGAACCAAGAAACATCAAAACAAATGAGAAATTGAGAACCATGGAAACTTTTCTAGACGTGGATCTACTTCAGGCATTCATTGCGCATTTGTGCTGCGAACATATTTAGATGAATGTCAAACATTTCGTATTGAAAGGAAGAACTTCATAAAATTATTTTCCTTTTATGGTTTTTTCTTGGAGCTCACCTTGAAGAACCAACTGTAAAAACCACATCATTCCCTGTTTCCTTGATTGACAACAGATTTCCTAGAGTCATGGCTACGTCATCGGCATCATCAACAGACTCGGCTATTGATATAATATAAATAAAAGTCTGTCAGTGACTCAGTAACTAACATATAAATTATAACTTGTAATAAAGTTTGGATTCAAAAAATTACCTCTAAAATCTATATCAAACATCCAATCTCGAAGACAAATCAATGCTTCAGCATTAGAAGGCAACAGTTTACTACGGTACATCTCAATGACACGACCCCCAACACTAAAAGCTGACACAGAGGCAATTGTTGAAACTGGAATAGATAAGACATGTTTAGCCATACGAGCCACATTCGGATACTTTGACCAATTTTGCCTCCAATAGGCCAAGACATCAAACTCACGGTAATTATCATTGAATGGGACATTTGGTTCTTCCAGATAAAAGTCTAACTGAGACTTCCAATATCTATCAATCTGGCATTATCAAATGCCATAAACTCCTGTAAAAAAGGTAAATCATTAATATAATTAGATAGGAATATTGTAACCTGCAATTGAAAAAATGATAAGCATAAAAACAATGGTGATTTAATTACCTCTAGTTCAGCAGGTCTAGTATAATTGAATGAAGGTGTAGGAGTCTTGAAATCAGCCACATCCATTGTCTTGTATGCATTAAAGAGTTTAAATAGTTCACTTTTCACACGAAGAGACATATCATATGCAAGTGGATCTAGAATAGCAATATTTTTAAATGCCCAATCCATAAAAGTGAACTTGTAACGAGGCTCAAATACCAATGCAATAGCTAAAATCAGACTGTACTCATTCCAATACTTATCAAACTTTTTCTTCATCACCACCACCATATCCTTAATAAAGCTATCCTCATGTGACATCTCTTCTAATAAGCTTTTGTAAATCTTCCACACATTAAAAAAATACAGGTTTGCAGTCGGATACTTAGAACTGGATAACAAAACCATGATCTCATCAAAGGGCTGTAAAAAACTCATCAATTTTTCAGTTCTTAACCATTGGTTAGAATCGGGACAACTCTTGTAATTGTTGTCCTTTAACTGAAGGTATTCAAATGCCTTCCCATAAAAGAAGGCGGATTCAATCATACGGTAAGTTGAGTTCCACCTAATAAATATATCAGCATGCAAAACCTTAAAAGTTGGTATACCCAATTCTTTATAACAATCCATGAATTTAATCCTCCTACCTTGAGATGATTTCACATATGTTATGCTATGCCGAACCAAAAAAACAGACTCATCTATACATTTCAACCCATCTTGTACTATTAGATTTAATATATGTGCACAACACCGATTATGAAAGAAATCACCATCACAGATAAAAGCATCCTTCAAATTCAACTTTGACTACAAAATTTCAATGAAGCATAAATTGGCAACAGCATTGTCTAAAGTAATTGAGAAAATTTTCCTCTCAATGCCCCATTCATGTAACATTTTGTCAACTGTATCACATATAGCTATGCCAGAGCGTGGGGGTTGCATGAGGCTAAACCTTAACAACTTCTTTTGCAAATCCCAATCCTTATCAACATAGTGTACTGTCAAAGATACTTATCCATCATTAGTGATGGATGTCCACATATCAATGGTGAGAGATATCTTCCCATTATAGGATTTAAAGAAATCTTTGATTCTCTTACTCTCTGATATAACTTTGTTATTTGAGTCATATGTGAGTTACAGCTAATATGACAGTACTCTGGACAAAGGTAAGAGATCAAATCCCTAAACTCTTTGTGCTCGACAAATGCCAAGGGCAATTCTCCTTTAACAATAAGCCTAATAATTTTGTCACACTAGGTCTATGTCAATTTTTTCTCTTTCCTTCCCATCATCATATTTGTCCCCAAGAGTGATTTTAAAACCATCCCAAATAGAATTTCTTCTTCTTCTCTTGCCATCTTTTTTAGGTAGAGAACTTATAGTCTCTGCTGAATTACAAGGCATAAGTAAAGATCCAACATCAGACAAATCATCTACATTTTCTATCCCTACACCCTCCATTATATCTCCAATAGTAAGTTCATCAAGTGGAGTTGACATTCCTATAAAGATAGTAATATATTATTCATACTACAATGACACTTCATTAATAATTAATCCTACTCAAAGAAATTAAAACATAAAAAAAATTGTAATGGTTGAAGAGATCACTTACCACATATCCTAGCTTTTCACTGCTAGTGTCAGTTCGAAAATAAGAGTCCCACTCAATGGGGAACCTAGAAAAGAAAAGTGAGACAAGAGAGTTAATAAGAGATAAAAATAATAATAAAAAATAAAGCAATTAGACAAGAGAACACACAAATAATAATACAAAATGAAAAGTGAGACAAATATCATTGACCAAGCACTTGGTAGAAAATTACTTATTGGAAAGGTAATCAAAAAAGAAAGAAGAACTCATCTAGCCCATATAGTCTGATGGATTTATGACAAATGTGGATCCAGCTGTTTTTTAATTAATAAGATGCAACACTATGAAATTACTTTTTACTCATAACTTTATCCGATCATCACAAATGAAGCATGTTATAGCACGTGGGGCAAATAAAAAAACTTACAAACAGTGTCAAATGCTTAGATTATTGGGTAAATGACCCATTGGAAAAAAAATTCCGCACCATAAGGATGAATTATTGTCTTACCAAAAACAGAAAGAACCCAATTTTATGCACTAACAGTGAACGGGAATATCTTCATTTTGGGCTTTGATGGAACAGTAACACCGAGTCTAAACCACCTGAAAGGCTTCCTTTGGCAAATCCACCATTGGAATTATACTTAGAAGGGACATTCTCTATGTCAAACTGCATTGTGTTTTTTTTTAAATATTGAAATTCAATTTCCCATCAATATTTCAGAACTGATTTCCCACAGCCTATTGGATACCTTGCCTATACGGATTGGATGACTCAGCATATTGTGTCAACACATGGGTAAAACAATACCAGGCCAATACAGAACCGATATGACCAATCTCGCATCAATTTCCCAAGTCATCAATACCCATTCCCTTTATCGGTTGCCTGCTGAGAATCAAAGAGTCTCCAAGAATGCATAAACAGGTCTACACCAAGATTTTAGTAATTGATATCCAATATCGGGTCTAGCTAAAACTGATCAAATACTAGTACAGATCAATGGTACAGACATTAAGGTAGTGACACATGGCATAAACAATCAAGAAATTAATAATAAGGGGGTCCGGGTCAGTATCTACGTCGGCCAAAACAACACAATCAGCCAATCCAATGAACCATGGTTTCAACATAGCAGTTACAGATCTGCCATCACAGTGTATTTAGCTTAACGGTAAAAGGAATAAGCTGATGCAAGTCTTTCCTCAAGCAAAACAGTCAACAGTTGGGGTATTACTGGCATTCAACAGAAAATGCTAATCTCAGCCAATCAGCCTCAACGGCAGCCAAAAAAATGCCTCTGCTACCAAAAGAATGTTTAAAAATACAACAGTACAAGTGTACAACACAACCCTAGCAACATAATAAACATTAAGAAAAAGTTTATTCGAGACTTTTAAGATCTATTACATTCCCCCTCCAACGAAAACCCAGAAATTCTCCATGGTAGATTGGTAGGTCAGTTGCGATTTTTACCTTGTAGGCTTGTATTCAAGAGGTAAATATCAACTCAACCCCAAAGCTTCTTCGATCTAGCAGGCCAGCCACCGACAAGCAGGAGTTGAAGGAAAAGAAGGAGAATAGGAGAAGTCGAGAAGACTTGCAGAGTTGCAGTTGCAGACTTGGGGTCCTGCGGAGGAGGTGCCCCGTGCGTGGATCAGTGGATCTGTGGATGGCAGAGGGAGTGAGGGACAACGCCGGTGGGTACTGGCCTAAAAGGTAAATGCTAGCTTAAAAACTAAGACAGACTGTAAGTATTAGGTTTAGGTTGGGGCCAAAACAAGTTTTCGGATCGGGCCTTGTTGGTTCGGGCTTAATCAGTCCTCTAAACTGGCCAGCCAGTGGGCTAGCCCGGACCGACCCGAAACCAATAAGGAATCCAGTCCCTTGTCCAAAACACGTCCATTAAGCTCTCAGTTCTGGCCGGCTCGGTCTGGGCTACTGGGTTGGTCCCAAATTTGACACCCTTACACTTATCTACGTCACCACTTACAACCCCTGTGGGGACACTTGTGCCTATTTCCTCTGTTCCTTCAGATACATTCATGCCGAACACATCATTTATGATATCATGCATATTAATATCATTAAGAACCTCATCATCTTGCTCCAATCCATACTCAGCTTTTATTCCCTCAATATCTAATGTTGCAATTTCCCCATAGAAATTCCAAACTTTGTAGTTCCTCATAATTCCATCACAAATCAAATGATCATACACTTCCACCCATGTTTTTGGATATTGATTAATGCAATGTACACATGGGCATAGGATCTTTCCCCCGGCTACTTCTTTGGAAAATGCAAAATCTAGAATCCTTTCTACCCCATCTATGTACGATTTGCTTGCTCGAAATCCAGTCCCTCAAATTTTCAATCCAACTCCTATCTATTTGATTTGCTATATGTTGAACTACAATTGATTTATACACTACTGTGATGAGTAGAAGAGTAGAAGGTCCAACAACAAATAGAACCTGCATCAGTATATAATATATACACATAAAAATAAATGGAAGGACAGTTGAAGTTGGCATATGTAATATCCTTGATCATGAGATATGATTGTCACTGTAAATAAAAACCATAATTGCAACAGTAGTTAAAATTGACATAATAGAACTAAGTTGATCCGTCAAGTGGCCTAACTCTAAGAAAACTATTATTGATGGTTCAAGACCATAAACTAGTAAATCATGGATCATAAAAGGCTAAATCCATAGAATGCCATCTCATGTAAGACACTAATGATTTACCTGCTCAGGCAATAGATGGAAATAAACAAAAGTTCTTTTTCTTTTTCCCTAATAGGACTAGTTATGTTGTATTCTTAGAGGCGAAAACAAATTACAAAACTAGCCTGCAGTATGAACCCCTAAATTGAGTTACACTACACAATTATAACAACCAAGAATTGGAGTCCACCCACAATCTAAATGCTCCAGAAACCAAGAATCTCACCACATGGCAATCATCAAGCTCAAAGCCCTTATAGCTCAAAGGCCCTTCTCTGTTTGGTTGTTGTTGGTGTGGCAATAATAAGGATTTTTTTATATTTTTCCAAAATCCTTCAGTCTTTTGCTGGATTCTAACATAGCCATCAGTTGTTCCAGAACCTGTGAATGTGATATAGCTTTCATGACTCAGATCCATCTGTATAAACCTCTGTTCCAATCCATGCATGGGTTTCATGCCCAGATTTTTACTAACAGTCATTTATGCTCATGAAGCTATTGTTCAGCAGAGTTGGTCTTATTGAAGAAATTGAGATAACATATAAAGCAAATCAAGTTCCCTCTCCCCCTCCCCTGGGTGTATGTGTGTGCAGGTTATTGACTTCTAATTTCATTATATGTGTAACTTTAGTTCTTCAATGTGCGCCTGCTGTAATAGGATGAAAACAGGTATAGTTCTTTCATGGTTGAGTCTTTAAGAGCCATGAAAGGAGGGATATACCTTCATGGTTTAAAGCAGAGATGGGAAGATAGGCAGCAATATTTAGAAATAAGAATAATGTATAGACTAGATTCCTGGACATAATGAGGTTGGTTTTGTGGTAGTGCCATTTTAGTAGTTATATAACACATTGGGAACAATTAATAACTGGATTTCAATTACTAATTTTACTGCTCATTGAGATTGTATGACTTGTCCAAATTTATTCTCAAATTGTGTTGGTATCTACTATTGCAAGTTACCTTTTTTGAGGATCTTATTCTATTTTTAACATTAAATAATTAGCTTTGGTTTTCTAGGAGGTGCTATTGATGATTGATCTATATTTTCTCATTGATGATATATGCTTGGATGAACTATTGTAAAAAAATTTTTGATTGATAATTGGTTGATTCTTCACTTCTCATATAGATTCTTGAAAGTTATGGTAGAAGTCTCTGGAGAAGGTTTATTAGTTAACTCTTCACTACTATTTTCAATGATGTGGACTGTCCCCCCTCCTCCCAAAGAAAGCTGTTCTTAGATGCATTCCCTGTAATGTTCTCAACTTTTTCTTTGGCTTGCCTTCGTAGACTGGGAAGCTAATTATCTTCTGTTTTTGGAAACTTGAATACATGTTTTTGTTTTCCCTTTCTCTCACTGATATTTGTAGAACATTCAAGCCCATGTTTTGAGAATGTTCTTTTGTAATGCTCATATTTGCTACATGGATCTGGTTAAAATTGTACCTGTGTGTCGTGATGTTGGATTAAATCCTGGGTATGCATGCAATGGCTGATCAAATCTGTTATTACCAGCACAGGCTTTTCTCTATTAGACATTATATGGACTGATCTGAGATTTCTGCTGTAGAAGCTATGCTTTGAGAATTACAGAGACATTGGCTAAATGAAGGCTCTCTGGATTTATATTTTCCTCTGGTAAGTCTCCTCTGTACCAAGCTCATAATGTCAATGTTTGGGATATCCAGAAGAAAAAGCATGGAGAGAGGAAGGAAAGAACGTAACCTATTGTCTCTATTTTCTTATTGGAAGAAAGAATGATTGTGAAAAAGTCTGCGCATGTTTGTGTCCCCCCCTCTTCTCCCATCTTTTCAAGTGTCTTCTCTGACATCATATACCACTTTTAGAATCAAATATGCTTGTGTCCATCTCATGGGAGCTGAACTGTTATTTGTAAGTATTGTCTATAACCTGTCTCCTGGAAAATCCTTAAGCACCTGTAATGAAATAAGTGCAGCACTGATTCTACACAATAGAGCAGGTCCAATTTATTTAGAACCAAATCACAAGAATCAAGAACAACAGAGTATTGTATTTCGTAAAACAAAAGTGAATAGAAAATTACAAAGGCAAGTCCTCTTATATATTATAACAAAACCAATCACTCACTTCTCCCGGCTGTTTTCTCTATCATGAGCAATGGGATATGAAGTAGTAATAGCAAAACCAGCCCCTCAAGTTATGGAATAGCTCTTGCTTTCATCCAGAAATGCAGAAAATGCAAATCGGTAAAAGAAATACACAGAACACAAATAGAACACACACACTTGAAACCTACAAAACTTACCAGAGAAGTGTGGGAACATGCAAATCGGTAAATATATATATATATATATACAGAACACAAACATTAAAAGAAAAAAACACACACACACTTGAAACCTACAAAAGTTACCAGAGAAGTGTGGGAGCTAGTAAGGCTGTTCGATAGGGAAGGATTGGAGCCAGAGCTTCAAAATCAAAGAAACGAAGAAGAATAAAAATTGCACGGTAGAAAAAATGCACAAAAACAAGCAGAAAAAAAAAAACCCAAAATCTACAAACTTACAAAGAAATGCGGGAGTAACAGGATTGCTCAACAGAGAAGACAATGGAGCTCGTGCTTCGGATTTGCTGATCGACCGAGCCGGATGGAACTTTGGCTTACCAGATAAGACAGTGAAGCTTGGCTTCCGATTTGCTTTTTGACGGAGAAGGCAAAGAAGCTTGGGCTTCCGATACTGTTCAACAGAGAAGGGAGGGCTTCAGATGCTGTTCAACAGATAAGAGAAGGACGTTGAGTACAGATATTTGGATTCGATTGGTTTTTGCGGGAGGAAGAAAACACAGATTGGTTTTTGCGGAAAGAAGAAAGCAGAAACCGCAAAAAAAAAAAATGGAGAAGCGGTAACTGAAAGCGGTAACTTTTCAGTTACCGCTTGTATATTAAAGAGTGTAAAAAAAATTTAAAAAAAATAAAATAAAATAAAAAAAAGTAAATTACGTATACCATCCCTGGCCTATGATCATAATGCAATACAATCTAAAATTCATAATGATTACAGACCCACTCCATTATTGACTCGATGATACCATTATGCTTGGATAATTTTATCGTTTTTGCATTTACAAACAAAATGGAAAGAAAAAACATTTTTCAACTTCTCAAATGGAGAACAATATAATTATAAAAATACCCTTATAACCCCTATATAAAAAGGATCATTACTATCATACTATCACTCATCTATGCCGGCAACGATGGTAGGGTCACCAATGAGAATTTGTATAGGACGAGCACCTTTCATACCCTCCAAAGTCGTTAGAAAGATTGTGATGTGCTATCATGGGTCACTGCTAGATTTCAGAAAAGAGCCGTGACGTCGTCGGAAATACGACATGAAACTCTACTTTAAGTCAAATGGTTCCATATTTTTCTTTCACATTCATATCTCCATCTCAAGTCCCTTAATCCAGAAACTGATGGCAAATATTAAATCCATTAATGTCACAACCAAAGTGGTTCATTCATAATATCCCACATGATATATGCTAAAAAGAACAATCAAATTCAATCATTTCATTCTGTCTGCCATATTTACATGACCTCCATCACATTTAATTTCCAACTTTCATTACAAAAGAAATTATATTCCATCCCATTCCATTCCATTCCGGGGTAGGCGGCTAATACTAATCTAATAAATGAAGTAGTCGTTGTCTGATCAATCAGCTCGCACAATAGACCCCTCGTGCCCGCTCATTCTGTCTCGCCCTGAATGGAATGACTCTCTTAGTTACGTTACGCCTCGACCCGAGTCCCCACGTCCGCTTTTCTCTGCACGCAACCTGCCTTTGCCAACACAACAGTAGGCCCATCCCCTTCATTTTATGCTGACCCCGACCCGGGTTGGCTTTTTGGGAAGCCCGTTCCTAACTTGCTCACGGCCTAGCTGGCCTGCCAGCGGTACTGGCCTGCCAGCGGTACTGGCTGAAGACCAGGGGAAGTTTAGGAGAGATGGGGAGACCTAGCAGCTATCGGTAGGGGCGGGGATAAGCTTGCTTCTTCACCTTCTTATCCCCCCCCCCCCACTCCCAAAAAAAAAATGACCCTATAGCACTAGCGCTTCGTGTTCATTCTATTCCATTTCAGTGTATAATCTAATAAGTAAAGTAGTCGTTGTCTAACTAATCGGCTCGAACACCAGACCGCTCGTGCCCATTTCACAAAATAAACCTGTGGAATTTACATCATTTAAATTGTCAAAATATAATATTCATTCCCAACCAGAGGGTTGATACTCTTACATAAATATCACAAAAGATAATTGTTCTTAATAGGCTAAATCTTATTCCTGCAACTGCAACAAGCACATTCAAGGCAAAAATAACCCTTCTCTCTTGTTTCCTCTTGTATATTCTCATACTGTCCAGGTTCATATAGCTCGGATTCATTTGAATATCGTCACACTGATGGGTGAGCTAAAAGCTTAATGAATAAAAACTCAAATACTAGCAGATACAATTGCAAATCAACCATCACGATAAATCAAAATATGAGATGCAAATATATGTATGTCATTCAACTATTTGGTTTGAAAAGTCTATAGCAAACAGTTGTACAATCAACCTTGAAAATCCCACTATCACAATGAAACTGGATCATCTACTATCACAATGAATACCACAATTACCCCCTTATTGGATGGATAACCCTTAACCATGCTCACACCTCCTATCTTCATTTACATTTTCATTACAATATAGTGCTAAACAGACGTCCCAAATCCGTTTGTAGACCCTAATTTTTTGTTAAGAAAGACAAACTCCAAAGTTGGGCAAAACTTGCTCTTCACCATACATGCGGATCACGTACGTGTGTGTGTGTGTGTGTGTGTGTGTGTGTGTGTGTGTGTGATAGGGGGCTTTCCTAAACATGCTTGACCAAACCAAGTTCACGTGGAAGGATCAAGAATTGTATTTGAACCACCACCCAACATCCACACTTGCTTGGGTATCTCTGGTAAACTATTCCTACCAAAGAAACCCATCTCGGGTAAGTTTATATTCCTTTAAATGATGATGATGATATGCGATTTTCATAACCACTCAATACATAACAACATCTATGTTCATGCTCATTCATTTACCATCATATTATTGCACTTGCAACAAATAGAGCATTTTGGTCCACAAGAAAAAGTTCGCCCAATATTACGTATTAATTTTCATTCATCAACATTTATAATATCTCACTTGTAAAAATAGAGAATATCAATCCACAAGGAAGAATAACCAAATATTTCATGTTCATGCTCATCCATGACATTCATGTTATCACTGTCATGTTATCACACTTGCAATAATTTAGGCATAACAGTTTATGAGAAGACAATCACCTAATAATATTTTACCAAAAAAAAAAAAAAAAAAACCTAATAATACATGTTCATACTCGGTCATTAACATCCATATTATCTCACTTGCAACAAATAAAGCATTTCAGTTCACAAGGCTTTAAATCATTCATAATCATCCATACACAAACACAAGTGCACTACTAGTAAGTGAGAGTCACTCACCTCTGTCTAATACTTGAAAATGTCTTTCTAAGCACCTCGACCACTCAAATATTACCTAATAAGATAATAGCATTGTTCCTCAATTTCTTTGGGAATACCCAAACCCCAAATTCCATGTATCTATATATCCCCAAACCCCTTCTTAATAATGCCTTCCAAAATTTTCAGATTTGATTACCTATGCATATGTACATAAAAGAATATCAAATGAATGTCCAACCTATGCTTAGACTATGCAAAAAGACATCTTTTTAACCTCCCAACAATACCATCGTTCAAGCCTTGAGGGATTTGGAGAGAACCCCAAAAGAAGACTAGTCAAATACTATCTTATAGGGTGCGGTCGACCAAACACTGTTTTGGTGTCTTTGCTTGTCCAGTTCGGGTTTTTGGTGTTGGGCTTCAACCCCACCCACCTCTAACCTATGACTTCTAAAATCATTCATAGGGTTTCATTAACAATCCTAGACTTCAAATTGAAAGTCATTCATAACCAAATACACATTGCAAACAAGCTTTGGGATCTTCTTCAACCTTGGGTTGAAACACCATTAAAGGACCTATGAAGGTCTGCAATCTCATGAAAAACTTATAATTTCTTACATGCATTAATATCTACAATAAGAGTAAGAAGTATCTACCTTTAATATGATGCTAGCACTCCAAAGGAAACTTCCATCACCACTCCAAGAGCAACTTTTAGATTTGAATACCTCTTATAAATTTTATGCAACTTCTTTCCTTAACATCAAGCAATTCCATTAATCAGGTTGCAGACCACCAATAGCTCAGTCCAAGGTCATCAAATGTTTGTTCCAAGCTAACTCCACCAACAATCCATCATTCAAACTCTTTAAGAACCAAATCAGATTTCACCAAACTCATGAACAAAACCTCTTCTCCCTCTTATACAATTTCAGCAAAAAAGCTTTCTTTTGCTGTCTCAAAACTTATATAATTTTTCATTTGATTAAAACCAAATAATCCCCTATTAGTGTAATGTCTTAAATATCATCATCCTTAAGTGATGCAATCCAAGAAAATGCAGCCTAAGGGTTAGTCCAATGGGTCAGTAGAATATTGGCTAAGCAACCAGCAAACAGCCAGTCAAACTATAGTACCGCCAGCTCTAGTAATCAACAATATTGTTAGTAGTTTGCGGAATTAGGACTCTTTTGATTGATAACCATATTTTCTTTTCTAAAATATAGGTTATAGTTATTTAGAATTTTTATTATTTGAAAATTTAGAATTTTCCTAAATTTTAGTTTCCTAAAAGTTGTTTTAGAGACTTCCTAATCTATAAAGGAAGTTTCTATTTATTTATTTCAGTTTTAGAATCGTTTCTCTTTCTTTTATTTAGGATCCTATTTGCTGGAATTTCTATTTTATAGCTTTCAAAAGTTTATAAATAATAGAGAAGGAAGCTAGCAGCAGTGGAAAGAGAGTTGGCCAGAGTTTATTATTAAATTCTAGTTGAGACTCAATTGAAACTCCTATTTTGTTCATTCTTGTTTTCAGATAATAGTGGTTTTTTAAAAATTCATAACTTCTTCATCCATGGTTGGATCACCTTCAAATTTGGGTATGTTATCAAGCACATCATAGGATATTTTTCCTCCAAGTTTGATGACATTTCAACGGCTAAATATCAAGATAAGTGAGTTTTTCCATAATTTTATAATTTTAGTTTGCTAAAATACTTATTTAAGACCTACGGGCAAGATTAGTTTCGATCCCATCCGTTGGATCAAGCTCATCTTCTGGGATATTATTCCTCATATCCTAAGAATTAAGGATCCCAATTTTTGAAGCATTCTTACATACGGATTTAAATTTGTGAAATTATTTGTTAAATTCAATCATTCTTACTTGTTGTTAAAGTGTTAAACTTGGGTTAGGATGATTAAAGGATCTTGCAGCAAAGAGGGATAATTAATTTGAATGTGTTGAAACCCTCTCTGCCATCAATTGGTATCAGAGCTTTGTAATGGAGGATTCTAATTCTCCTAATCAGTCCTACAACCCCCAATGACCTTATTAATTTGATTCTTCAACGGTTGGTCAAAATAGATCCAAAGTTCGATAATGTGGCCGGAAGAATGAGTAATTTAGAGGAACGAAATAATCCTAGGCCGACTAGAATAGAAGTCCCTAAAAGAGAAGTTCCTATGGCCAACCTAATACCAAGACGTATTGCTAAGGCTTCCCAAAGAGTCCCTAGAGAGGAATATCAAGACCCACACTATGAAGATTATGGAGACCATTAACCCATCTGTTACCAAACCCATAAGGTACGGATGGACCTTAAGGAGTTTTATGGGAAACAAGACCCCCAAGTTTTTCATGATTGATTGTATGTATTGAATGATTATTTTGATTGGTTTGATCTTTTCAAATCACGAAAATTAAAATTAGCATGATCCAGACTTATGGGAGCTGCCCATAAGTGGTGGAAAGTCTATGAACATAAGCTCAGAGTTCGAGGACCAGAGCCTAAGACTTGGAAAGATATGAAGTATAAATTAACAAGAGAATACGTACCTGAACATCTCCAAATAAGGCTCTTCCATCGATAAAGTTACCACCAAGTGGCATGTATAACTGAAGAAAACCTGACAAAACCATCTATAAAATTCAGTTCGCAAGCTAGCAAGGGGTGGAAGCCTAACGCTAATGATATTGACGTAAAGGTTGTACCTACAATTGCACCACCAATGAAAACTCCAATACCATCAACTGTTTTAGGAGCATTAGTAGCTGAAGTTAATAAAAATGAAAAACAGGTTTCACAAATCCATAATGACAAAGGAGAGACCAATATTGATGTTCTTATTATACTAATTTACATTGAAGAGGTTGTAGTTCAAGACCACATCAGTTACAATGTGGATGATTTTACTCAAGTCAATGAGGTGGACATATGTGATCTTATCTTCATTGTGTAGCTCCATTGACTAATAATGAGAGTCAAAGTAATTATGAGGTCATAGACATTGAAGAAGCGACTGTAGAAGACAAAGAGTTACATGTGATCCCCATGGTCACCCCCTGCACGTTTGAATCATTTCAAAATATTGAACATATTGAACTTGTGATACCTCCTCAATATTTTGAAGAGAGTTTATTCAAGGTGACAGATTTTCTTTTGAATTTTCAAGCACAACTAGCCTTTCAATATCCAAGAAAGAAGTGTACCGACGCCTCTGAAGTCATTCTACACCATTATCGAAGTCGTGGACGAGTTCACTTTAAGTGCGGGGAGTTGATGCAGTCCAAGAATACGTAGTCCAAGAGTCAGTCCAATGGGCCAGTCAAATATTGGCTAAGCAACCAGCAAACAATCAGTCAAACTATAGTACCACCAACTCTAGTAATCAACAGTATTGTTAGTAGTTTGCAGAATTAGGACTCTTTTGATTGAGAAGCATATTTTATTTCCTAAAATATAGGTTATAGTTATTTAGAATTTTCAATTATTTGAAAACTAGGACTTTCCTAAATTTTAGTTTCCTAAAAGTTGTTTTAGAGACTTTCCTAATCTATAAAGGAAGTTTCTATTTATTTATTTCAGTTTTAGAATCGTTTCTTTTTCTTTTATTTAAGAAGTTTCCTATTTGCTGGAATTCCTAGTTTGTGGCTTTCAAAAGTTTATAAATAATAGAGAAGGAGGTTGGCGGTAGTGGAGAGAGAGTTGGCCAGAGTTTATTATTAAATTTTGGTTGAGTCTCACAACCTAGTTGTGAGACTCAATCGAAACTCCTATTTTGTTCATTCTCGTTTTCAAATAATATTGATTTTTTAAAAATTCATAACTTATTCATCCATGGTTGAATCACCTTTAAATTTAGGTATGCTATCAAGCACATCCTAGAGTACTTCCTTTCCAAGTTTGAAGACCTTCCAATGACTGAATATCAAGATAAGTGAGTTTTTTTCATAATTTTATAATTCTGGTTTGCTAATACCTATTTGAGACATACGGACAAAATTAGTTTCAATCCCACCCATTGGATCAAGCTCATCTTCTGGGATATTATTCCTCATATCCTAAGGATCAAGGATCATAATTTTTGAAAATTTCTTACAGATGGATTTGAAGTTGTGGAATTATTTGTCAAATTCAATCATTCTTACTTGTTGTTAAAGTATTAAATTTGGGTTGGGTTGATTGAAAGATCCTGCAACAAAGAAGGGTAATTAATTTGAATGTGTTGAAACTCTCTTTACCATCAATTGGTATCAGAGTTTTATAATGGAAGATTCTAATTAACAACACAATGGTAATTATCAACCTAAATGATAGTAAGGTAAGATTATATCTCAATTTATGCCCAAACCTTACTAAGGTAAGATCTTTCAATCAATCTAATTCAAATTTAACACTTCAATAACAAATAAAAATGAATGAATTTGATAAATAATTACTCAACTTCAGATCTATCCAATAGAATGCTTTGAAACTTGAAAGCAATGATCCTTAGGGTATGAGAAACAATACTCCAGAAGATGAGCTTGATCCAACAGGCGGGATTAAAACCAATCTTGTCCGTAGGTCTCAAACATGTATTTTAGTAAAAATTAGAATTAGAAAGCAACGAAGAACTTCGCTTATCTTGAAATCTGACCGTTAAAACCTCGCAAAACTTGTAGCAGATGTTCCTTATATTGGATATGAACACACTCTGATATATGGAGGGTGTAAGCACCCCATTTTTGCCATCCCCAGCCATGAACAAGAGTCTTGATGGGCATATTCAGAAGGGCTGCGGGTCAATTCAAGGTTTGGACGATAAGTGGTGATTTCAAAGCTGATTTCGGTAGGCCCTACAGCAAGGTCATGAAAATACCTTCGAAATGATACCAGAATCACTCAATTCCGATATCAAACGAAGAAGATGTCGCGATTTTAGTCGGATTGAATTTGGCTTACTAAATCCAAGGACTTTTGTGTAAATTATCATAAATTAAGGATTTATTGGGAAAATTATCATAATTAAAATCGATCGGACTTCAATTCTTCATATCTTGATCATCCGAAGTCCGAATCAGGCGATTCAAGTGCCAGTGTGCTCCATTACCTGTCCTCTTCAAAGTGGACGTAAAGAATTTTGGGCAGAAGCCGCCGGCGGGTCCCATGCAAAGTTGTCGGCCGAATTATCGTCAAAGCTTCAATTCTTCATATCTTGATCATCCAAAGTCCGAATCAGGCGATTCAAGTGCCAGTGTGCTCCATTACCTGTCCTCTTCAAAGTGGACGTAAAGAATTTTGGGCAGAACCCGCCGGTCCCATGCAAAGTTCTTGGCCGAATTATCGTCAAAACTCCAATTCTTCATATTTTGATTATCCGAAGTCCGAATCCGCCGATTCAAGCGCCACTGTGCTCCTTTGTCCGTCCTCTTCAAAGTGGACGGGAAAAATCTGTGAGAGAGATCGTCGAAATTTTCATGCGGAATTGCAAGCTGAGGAGACTCATAATAGAGAGAGAAATCAACCCAGTCCATACTTACTCAGCCCAACCAAGTTCAAACCCATTTTAGTCCAACCCTGTCAAATTCAATCAGTCCAGCCCGACCCAACCTAGACCGGCCCAGGTCGAGTCGGGTCGGTCCATGTGTATGTACCTCTTATATATATATATATATGTTATATATTATATTATTATACTATTTATACTATATTATATTATAGTATATTTTATACTATATTATAGTATATTATGTATGTTGTCGGCCAAGATGATGGAGTCCGACAAGAGAGAGGAGAATCCGATAAAGAGGAAGAAAGAGAGAGAGAGGAAGAGAGAGGAAGAGAGAGAGAGGAAGAGAGAGAGAGAATGGGAAGAGAGAGAGGGAGAAAGAGAAAGAACGCAAGAGGGAGGGAAAGATGGAGGTGCTGCCACCTCCACCTTCCCCATACCCATTTCCCCCAAAAACCGCCAGCCTCCTCTCCTTCACATCACCCCTCACCGCCACCTCCTCCTTGAGCCCCTTGCCACCTCCTCCTCTCCTTGAGCCCCACTCCAAGCCGCAACAGCCCAACAACCCAACAACTCACCCACTCCTCCATGCTGCCCCTCACCGCCACCTCCTCCTCTCCTTGAACCCCACTCCACCAGCCCCCTCTCCTTCACCAACCAAACCATGAGCCCATGCCACCCGCCACCTCCTCCTTCTCTTCTTGAGCCCCCCCATGCTGCCACTAATCTCCCTATAAAAATCCTACAGACCACCGAACAGAGAAGGAGGCGAACCAGAAAAAAAGAAAAAAAAAGAGGGGAGCAGCTGCTGCCCCGGAGGGAAAAAAAAAGAGAAGAAAAAAGGGGGAGGGAGAGCGAGACTCGAGAAGGAGGGAGAAGGGGAAGAAAGCGGTAGCAGCAGAGCTGCCGCTGCCGTGGATGAGAAAAGGAAAGCAGCAGCAGCAGAGCTGCCGCTGTCGTGGATGAGGAAAAGAGCAGCAGCTCTGCTGCTGGTCTGGTCTATGGAGTAAAAAAAAAAAACAGAGAAGGGAGAAGAAAGAGAGAGAGGCAGAGAGAAGGGGAAGAAAGCAGTAGCAGCAGAGCCGCGGCTGCCATGGAGAAAAAAAGGAGCAGCAGCTCTGCTGCTGGTCCATGGAGTTAAAAAAAAAAAAAAAAAAAAAAAAAGGCAGATGAGGAAGAAGAAGATGGCAGCAGCAGAGCCGCCGCCACCGAAGAAAGAGGGAGCAGCAGCTCTGCAGAGAGGGAGGAATCTTCCAGGTAAATCCCCCCTCTTTTGCTTTCATTTTTCTTTTTTTGTTACTGTTGCTCACTGCTGGCTGTACATCACCGACCATACCCCACCATGATCAAACCTTCTCCTTACTGATTTGAACCTTGGTTGGGAGATTTTGATGCAATCTGAGCCGTTTGATCGGGTTGTTTAATATGTTGATTAATATGTTTATGTGATGAATTAAATTTGGATTATTTGATGCATCTGATTGGAAAATTAATCTGATTATTTGATTCATTCAATTTTGGCCATTGATCTTGTATGTTGGATGTGTTTTAATGTCGGCCGTTGATCTTGTATTTTTGGATAATGAAATTGATCCGATGTGCTTGTAAATTTTATGTGATGAAAAATGATCCGACCATATAATGGAAATTTCATGAAATTGGTCCGACCATATAATGAGAATTTTAATGTGATTGATCCGACCATATGATGGAAATTTCATGAAATTGGTCCGACCATATAATGGGAATTTTAATGTGATTGGTCCGACCATATAATGGGAATTTCATGAAATTGGTCCGACCATAGGTTTGGAATTTTAATGTGGGTGATCCAACCACATGATTTGATTTTTACGAGAGTTGATCGTGACCATATGATTAGAATTTTAATGATTTGATCATAGCCATTGATCTAAAATTTTGATGTGATTTTAATTAATTCGAACCGTTAGATGATCTTTGGAAGTGATGTTAATCAATCGAATGGCCGGATTTTTGATCTTGACAATCTGAACCGTTAGATGGTCTTTGGAAGTGCTTTTAATCAATCTGAGCGGTTAGATTATCATGATGAACGATCTGGGCCATTAGATTATCTTTGGGGTTGATCTAAATGAATCTGAATGGTTGGATTATGATCTTAAACGATTTGAACCGTTGGATTGTCATCGTAAGTGATTTTGGTGAATCTAAACCGTTAAATCTTGATCATGATTATTTTTGATGAATCTGAACGGTTAGATTATGATCTTGAGTAATTTGAACCATTGGATTGTCATCGTGGGTATTTTGAGTGATGTAGATTGTTGAATCCGGATCATAATTGATTCAGACGAATCTGAGCCATTGATTTCTTAGTCTGATCATGGTAGGAGATCTAAGCCATAGATCATAGCTTTTTGATGAGATATGAGCCATTGATCATGATTATAGCTATTTGATGAGATCTGAGCCGTTGATCTTGGCTGTTTTGATGAAATCTAAGTGTTGATCATGATTATCAATCATTTGAAGAGATATAACCGTTAGATTGAGGATCTGATATGGTCTATGTTGTTATATCCATGCATCTATCATGTCCCTTGATTACGCTGTCTTATTATGTGCTGCCCTGTTCACATGCTTACAATGCTAGCTTTGTGTACACATGCTGATCTGCTTGCTAATGCCATGATTGAATGATGTTTATGTTGGCAAGAATTTACTTTTCGCTACACCCTAGTCGAACTGCCGTGCATGTACACTGATAGAAGATACTCCTAAGTGTGGGGACGTGCATGTAGGCACCCACATTCATGGGAAGGGTAATAATGGAAAATGATAAAATTCTTAATCAAGAATCATGAAGCCTAGCCCAACAATTTCAAAATCAGGGTTGTAAGTGACAAGGGTAGTTTAGGACGATCCCTACCCCTCAGTTCATTTCCCCTAGGGTGCAGAACCTAGATAGGTGTAATGTGACCCAATCATAGATCATCTAGGATCATCATTCGGTCCGGCTGGACCGCCCATATTCTGACCCAAGTGGGTCACCCAATGAACAGTGCCATTTGAACTACGCGGATCCTGATTCTTAGGGAAAACCCTAAGATACGTAGGTAGTCTGGGAAACTCCCAGATACGGTTCCACACCTCAATCAATGTGCCACGAACATTACTCCCTGAGAGTACAAATCCAACTCCCTGAGAGAACAACCCTACTCCCTGAGAGTACAAACCTTACTCCCTGAGAGTACAAACCCTACTCCCTGAGAGTACAAACCCTACTCCCTGAGAGTACAAACCCTACTCCCTGAGAGTACAAACCTTACTCCCTGAGAGTACAAACATCACTCCCTGAGAGTACAACCTTACTCCCTGAGAGTACAAATCCAACTCCCTGAGAGTACAAACCTCACTCCCTGAGAGTACAAATCCAACTCCCTGAGAATACAAGCCTTACTCCCTGAGAGTACAAACCTTACTCCCTGAGAGTACAAATCCAACTCCCTGAGAGTACAACCTTACTCCCTGAGAGTACAACCCTACTCCCTGAGAGTACAAACCTTACTCCACCTTACTCCCTGAGAGTACAAATCCAACTCCCTGAGAGTACAACCTTACTCCCTGAGAGTACAACCCTACTCCCTGAGAGTACAAACCTTACTCCCTGAGAGTACAAATTCAACTCCCTCTATCATGAAGTCGTACTTGCGAGTACGCACCCTTAGCCTTGCGAGGCTCTATCTTGAAGTCGTGCTTGCGAGCACGCACCCCCCTTAGCCTTGCGAGGCTCTATCTTGAAGTCGTGCTTGTGAGTACGCACCTTAGTCTTGCGAGACTATCTTACACTCTACTCCCTGAGAGCCACACCTACTCCCTGAGAGCCACACTCTACTCCCTGAGAGCCACACCCTACTCCCTGAGAGCCACACTCTACTCCCTGAGAGCCACACCCTACTCCCTGAGAGCCACACTCTACTCCCTGAGAGCCACACCCTACTCCTTGAGAGCCACACTCTACTCCCTGAGAGACACACCTTACTCCCTGAGAGTACAACCCATGAAACGAACTACGTTGTACCTGATTTCTAGGACCTCTGGAATACGTAGGCAACTTGGAGGACTCTCCAAGTACGGTACCCCATCTTAGTATCCTTAGGTTTCCCATATCCATATCCATATCCATATCCGTATCCATATCCTCATTCACTTCGATCCATTTAGGCTATCTCTAGATTCAATCTCAATCATCATCAGGCATAAACTTCATCTTGAATAAATTGAATCTAAGAAAGCTTAATCATAATCCACATCCATAAACCTTAATCACTTTCTGTTTCGAACTACGTTTTTGGACTTGATTTCCAGGATTGGAATACGTAGGCAATTTGAGATGTTTTGGACATCTCAGATTCAGTCCATCACCGAACCATCTTTGGTTCGGTTCATTGTATATTATTTTATTTATTTTCTTACTTTGAGAACATGTTTGGCTGAATTTAGGCTAGAAGAACTCAGCAACTTGGCATAGGATCCCCCATGAGCCCTAGTCATCATCCATCGACCATGAACAGTCAGAACCATAGAGTCTAAGGAAAGTAGAGTCACATAGGAGGCCGATTTTTGGATCAGGCAGTTTTGGGTGCCTAACACCTTCCCAAATTGTACTTTGAACGCTTACCCGTTCTCTGTTGGACCAAAGCCGATATGTTGGGTCATGAGTCAATAGAAGTCTTATCTCAGGATGAGGCTACATATTAGGTCCTAGACCTTAATCTAGGTGGCGACTCCAAATCATTTCACCGTCCATTCAGCGTGGGTGGACATCACTATCCTCACAGAGGGGATCCGAGAGGATCTGCAAGAGCTAAGCGCCTTGAGAGTTTGCTGGAATGGATATCGCTACCGCAGAAATCAGATTTGAAGTTGGGATGAAAGCCTCTATTCTTGGCAGCAATAATAAGTCAAAACATTGGAGGACTGGTGTTGCCCAGCAATAAGGAAAAATCAGGAAACAATGAACAGAAGATAAACCAATAAGAAAGAGAATCAGAAATTATCGATTGAGTTTCACAACTGTAGGAGACTCAACCAGGAGAAAAAGCTGACTCTTTTTTTTTCTAGAAAATTTAAACTCTGCCTCCTTCTTCTGGGTTATTTATATTGTTGTAACAGATTACATAATATGGAAATAAAATATCTGATAAAAACTTTCCTTTATATCTAATAGGAAAGTCTCCAAAATAACTAAACAACTAAACTTAAGAATGTTTCCAAAATAACTAAACTTCTAAAACTTAGGAAAGTTTCCAAAATAATTAAACAATTAAAACTTAGGATAGTTATCAAAATAAACAAACTTCTAAACTATGAGAAGAGGGTCAATTAGAGGTTGTCGAGTGATATTGTTCACGTGAATAGTGTCGTGAACAGTGTCGTAACTTGGATTGACTGCTGATCTTTGATCTGCATCAACTCCCCCCACTTAAAATGAACTCTTCCACGAGTTCGATAATGATGTAGAATGACTTCAGAGGGGTCAGTAGACATCATCTGTTGATCTTGAAACTTTAACTGTACTCGCAAAGTTAGAAGAAAATCCACTACCTTTGATCCACTCTCTTCAAGATATTTGGAAGGTACCACAAAATCAATATGCACAATACTTTAAGGGAAGTCAAATATGTAGGTGGTACTTATGGGGACTATTTTTTTCAGTTTTTCGTCTTCTACAATTGTCTCCATAACACAGTGGTCTTCATCAGAACTATAGTCACCATTATTGATCCATGGGGTTTTAGAAGAGGCATCAAAATTAATCATATCCACTTTTGAGGCAATCAAAATCATACTACTGATCACATGGATTCCATATGAATCCTCACCACTATCTGTGACATTTGTATTAATAATAGGAGTGTCATCACTTTGCGACTTACATACATGTGTATCTGGGTTAGCCTCGATTGTTGTAACTAAAGAATTTATCTTTAATTTTTATGGACAATCTCTGACAAAGTGATCATATGCGTTGCAGTGATAGTATTGCACGTTTGTAGCTGCTGCCGTGGGAGTCTTACCTTTATCTGTCATTGGAGTAGCACAAGATGTAGACCCTATGGCCATGCTGTTCAGTATGGGGTGTTTCTCTTCATAAGAACTTGAAGTGGGCTTCTGTGTTGACTTCAAAAGGTCTTCAGCTTGAAAAATCTTATCCACACAATCATTAATACTGACAATATCAACCACACCTATTTTTTTTCTCTAATTTTAGGTCACAGCCTCAAAACAAAACCGATAAATCATCTGATCATCATTATCCCGTAATCCAGACCGTGCACACAATTGGTCAAATTGATAGACATAATCTTCCATAGTCATAGTGCCTTGTTGAAGATTATTCAGCTGGTCATGTAACCTTCTTTAAAAGGACCTTGGTAAATATTTCTCTTTAAATTCTTCTTTCATCTCCTCCCAAGTAATAGATTCCATCAGTCTCCTCATGAGGCTATATTCATAATTACGCCACCAATCTCGGACATCCCCCATAAGTTTGGATCATGTTAATCTTAATTTTCATAGTTCAAGAAGATCAAATCAATCGAAATAATCATCCAATACACACAACCAGTCATGAACGGCTTGGGGGTCCTGCCTACCATGAAACACTTTTAAGTCCAGCCTTACTTTATGTAAATTTTTATATCGAAAAACTCTCTTATCATACTCATCATCTGGTAGATCTTGATAGTCCTCTCTAGGGACTCTTTGGAGAGCTTTAGTAATAGACCTTGACACTAGGTTGGCAATAGGGGCTTTTCTTCTAGGAACTTCTCTTCTAGGGGCTTCTCTTCTAGTTGGTCTAGGGTTATTTCTTTTCTCCAAATTACTCATTCTTCCTTCCACATTATCTAACTTTACATGTATTTTGATCAATCATTGGAGAACCAAATTAACAAGGTCATTGAGGTTATTGGACTAATTAAGAGAGTTATAACTCTTCTCAGCCATGCTCTGATACCATTACCAATTGATGGCAAAGAGGGTTTCAACACATCCAATTCATAGATCCTTCTTTGCTACATGATCTCTATTTAGTCCAAACCCAAATTTAACAAACAAGAGTAATTGAAATTGAACAAATAATTCTATAATTTTAAATCCGTCTGTAAGAATGCTTCAGAAATTGGGATCCTTAATCCTTAGGATATGAGGAACAATATCCCAGAAGATGAGCTTGATCCAACGGATGAGATCGAAACCAATCTTACCCGTAAGTCTCAAACAAGTATTTTTGCAAATTAAAATTATAAAATTATGAAAAAAACTCACTTATCTTGAGATTTAGTGGTTGAAAGGTCTTCAAACTTGGAGGGGAAGTGCTTTTGAATGTGCTTGATAAAATACCCAAATTTGAAGGTGATCCAACTATGGATGAAGAAATTATGAATTTTAAAAAAACCACTATTATGTGAAAACGGGAATGAACAAAATAAGAGTTTCGGTAGTCTCACAACTAGTGAGACTCAACTAGAATTTTTTTAATAAAAAACTCTGGCCAACTCTCTCTTTATTGCCACCAGTCTCCTTCTCTATTATTTATAAACTTTTGAAAGCTACAAAATAGAAATTCCAGCAAATAAAAAACTTCATAAATAAAAGAAAAAGAAATGATTCTAAAACTAAAATAAATAAATAGAAACTTCTTTTATAGATTAGGAAAGTCTCTAAAACAACTTTTAGAAAACTAAAATTTAGGATCGTCCTAGTTTCCAAATAATTGAAAATTCTAAATAACTATAGCCAATATTTTTGGAAAGAAAATATGGTTCTCAATCAAAAGAGTCCTTATTCTGCAAACTACTAACAATACTATCGATTAATAAAGCTGGCGGTACTATAGTTTGACTAGCTTTTTGCTGGTTGCTTAGCCAATATTCGATTAGCCCATTGGACTGACCCTTGGACTGCATATTCTTGGACTCCATCAATTAATTTGAGTTTTTTCATAATTAATTTGAATGTGTTGAAACTCTCTTTGCCACCAATTGATATCAGAGCATGGTTGAGGAGAGTTCTTACTCTCCTAACCAGTCCAATGACCCCCTTACTGTGATTATTGAAAAATTGGTTGTGATGAATGCCAAGATTGATAACATAGGAAAAAAAATAAACACCAAGGAGGCTGGACGGCGACATCCCATAGCTATTATTGTGCCTATAAATATTCTTAGGGCTCTCCAAAGAGTCCCTAGAGAGGATTATCAAGATCTACCAGATTATGAGTATGATGAGAGATTTTCCCGATATGAAATTTTACATAAAGGAAGGCTGGACTTAAAAGATTTTTATGGTAAGCAAGACCCGCAAGCCTTTCAAGCCTTTCGTGACTGGTTGTGTGCATTGGATAATTATTTTGATTGGTTCGATCTTTTCGAACAATAAAAATTAAAATTAACAGGATCTAGACTTTTTGGAGCTACCGGTGAATGGTGGAAAGTCCATGAACATAAGCTCAAAGTTCGAGGACCAGAGCTTAGGACTTGGGAAGATATGAAGTACGAATTAACGAGAAAATACCTACCTGCACATATCCAAATAAGGCTCTTCCGTCGATAAAGTTACCACAAAGTGGCATGTATAACTGAAAAAAAAAAACCTTATACCACCATCTATAAAATTCAATTCGCAAACTAGTGAGGGTGGAAGCCTAATGCTAACAATATTAACGTGAAGGTAGTACCTAAAGTTGCACCACCAATGATAACTCCAATACCTTCAACCGACTTAGGAGCGTTAGTGGCTGAAGTCAAGAAAAACGAAGAATAGGTTTCACAAATCCATGATGACAAATGAGAGACCAACATTGATGTTCCTACTATAGCAATTTACATTAAAAAGGTTGTAGTTGAAGACCACATCAGTTACAATGTGGATGATTTTACTCAAGTCAATGAGGTGGACATATGTGATCTTAATCTTCCTTGTGTAGCTCTATTGACTGATAATGAGAGTCACAGTGATCATGAGGTCATAGACATTGAAGAAGCGACTGTAGAAGATAAAGAGCTACATATGATCCCCATGGATACCTCTTGCACATTTAAATCTTTTCAAGATATTGAACATATTGATCTTGTGATACCTCCCCAATATTTTGAAGAGAGTGGATCCAGGGTGGCAGATTTTCTTTCGAATTTTCAAGCACAACTAGACTTTCAATATCCAAGAAAGATGTATGTCAATCCCACAAAATTGATTCTTCACCATTATAAAACTCATGGAAGAATTTATTTTAACTGGGGGGAGTTGATACAGTCCAAGGACCAGCCCAAAGAACTAGTTGCATTGGTCCATTAAATCAGCCCAAAGGCCACCAACTGAACACTGTTCACGTGGTACTGTTCATATAAACAATGCCAACAAATTTGTTTTCTATTTTATTTGCCTCATATTTTATTTGTTTTCTATTTTATTGGTTGTGATATTGAGCAGTTAATTCACTAGTTGCGATATATCTTGTTTCTTAATTTTGAGTTATTTAGTTTCTTAAATAATAGGATCAATTATCTTATTAAGTTAGATTTAGTTTTCTATTTATTTGGGTCAGTTATTTTTGGAAGCTTTCCTAATCTCATAAGGGGAAGTTTCCTTTTGTGTTTGTCTAAGTTTGGAGAGTCCTAGGATAGTCAAACTTTCTTAATTGTAATTTTTATTAATTTATAAATATAAAGAATGGAGAATCTGGAGAGAGAGTTGGCCAGAGTTTAATATTAAATTTTGGATCGAAACTCCTATTTTGTTCATTCCCGTTTTTAGATAATAATGATTTTTTGAAAATTCATAACTTCTTCATCCATGGTTGAATCACCTTTAAATTTGGGTATGTTATCAAATACATCCTAGAGTACTTCCCCTCCAAGTTTAAAGATCTTCCAACTGCTAAATCTCAAGCTAAGTGAATTTTTCTATAATTTTATAATTCTGGTTTGTTAAAATATCTGTCTGAGACCTACAGGCAAGATTGGATTCAAGCCCACTCGTTGGATCAAGCTCATCTTCTGAGATATTGCTCCTCATCTCCTAAGGATCAAGGATCTCAAATTTTGAAGCATTCTTACAGACAGATCTGAAGTTGTGGAATTATTTGTTCAATTTCAATTACTTCTGTTTGTTGAATTTGGGTTTGGATTGTGTAGAGATCCTGTAGCAAAGAGGGGTTGATAATTTGAGTTGGCCATCATTAAGCCAATACATGGTTCTTGAACCCATGCCTCATTGAAATCCTTTTAAAAGTAAAATGACTATCTTGCCTTTATAAGATTCTATTGCATTAAAAATGATTGGTTGATATTTTCTTCTTTTAGGTACCCTTTTAAATTAGGGACCACTTATACCCTTCACAAATCTTCAATATTACGCTCATGCTTTTTTCCATTCCATAGCCATCTTTCATCAATTCCTCAAATTACAAAAGTGCCATTATGTATAAAATATTCCTTTAGAATTTAAGTCTTCCAATAGTGTGCTGCCACCTCAATGTGCGTCCACAACACTACCACAAGCTAAAAAAAAAAATTAAATGCCTCATTAGAAACTCTCTTTTTGCTTTTACGAGATTTTGAACACCTAACCTCATTCTTCACAAACCATAAGCCAAACAGTAAGGCTTAGTTTGGGTCTATTTTTATTTTTGTTATTTATTTATTTATTAAAAATCATTTTTGGTCAAAAATAAAAATTTGTTTGGTAGTTACAATCAAAAATAGATTTTAGAATGAGAAATCCATTTGGTATGTTTATGTCCAGAATAATTTTTATAACTTTAATAAATGGGTCCTTTTGTTGCATACCAATCTCCTCTCATTAGGTCCATTCGACCATATTGATTGCAATGAGTTATCTCATTAAAAGGTACGTAAAATGTGAAAACGCTAATGAAATTGCAAATAAAAAAAAACCATCATAGTCATTCATCTAACTACTAATAATAAAAAGTAATTGAATAAGGACGATACTTCCAAGGATGAGACCCTAGAACAAATTAACATAAATACCATAAACAGAACAAAGTGGATTGCATGCATACCAATTTGATATGTACAAAATATTCTATCAATTCATGATATTGGTTGAGAGTAAGGAAAATTAAGTATGCTGGTCCAAGATTTGCAGATGTACTAGCCAAGTTCTTCATCTATTGGAGAGCAGTCCCACCATTGAATTTAACTTTCACCAAACAAAAGTGAGTACAGAATCCTGATAGAATCTAATTTCAACAACCGTTGACTTAGTAAGATCTTATCATAATAGTGATAGAATCCAATCTCAACAACCATTGACTTAGTAAGATCTTATCCAATCTCAACAACCATTGACTCAGCAAGATCTTATCCAATTTCAACAAATAGTTATTGTTAAATATCAATAGCTATTACCTTATCAATTATACATTGCATCTAGACTGTAATTGGGTATTATACATTGTGGTAAATCCCCTATAAATAGAATACAGAACTCATCACAAATTGTGTGAGATCAGCATATACAAATCTCAGAGTTTTACATGGTATCAGAGCTTGCTATCCAGTAGTAAATCATCTTTTTTTTTCTGTCTTCTTATCTTTTACACAATGGCAGCCTCACCTTTACCAGCATTCAGCTTTAATAGGAACATCTCTCATGTTATTCACATTAAGCTAAACCACAACAACTACCTACTATGGAGAGCTCAATTTCTGCCTCTTTTTCGCCTTCATGGATATATGTGATATGTTGATGGTTCGTTTCCTACCCCTCTAGCACCTTTATCATTGAAATCCTCTTCTAGTACTATTGATTCAACCACAGACTCTCCTTCCTCAATTGATACAGCATATAGTAACTAGAAACAACAAAATCAACTAATACTTTGTTGTCTCCTCTCCTCATTGACTGAACAGGTATTTTCCCTTGTGGTCGGTTGGGATACCTCAACTACAGGAAGAGTTTAGAGAAGCATTTTGCTTCTCATTCGTAGGCTCGCATTATGCAATTGGAGTTCCAGCTCCGTTCTCTAAAGAAAGGAACATTAAGCTTGCTGACTATGTTCAGAAAGCAAAAACCTTGGCTGATCATCTAGCTACAGTGGCCAAACCCGTGCCTGATTACCAATTAGTGCTGAGCATCTTAAGTGGTCTAGGAAGTGAATATGATGGTTTTGTTTCTTCCATTACTTCTCGTCTCGACCCTCTTTCATTAGATGATTTTCTTGGCGTTTTATATAACCAAGAAGTTCTTTTGCAAAGTCAAACCCCAGAGGTTATTCCTTTCACTCTTCAGCTCATATAGCAATAAAATCCCCAACTGCAATGTCCACCGCACCTCGTCGTAGAAGAGGGCGAGGCAGAGGCCGTGGTCGTGGCCGCTTTGACCAATATGACAATCGCCCAAGACTGGTTTGTCAAGTTTGTTATAAGACTGGTCACTTTGCTCTACAGTGCTATCAGAGAATCAACCTAACTTACACTTCACAGCAGCCTCTGTCAGCAATGTATGCAAATTATGCCACACAAGGTTCGAACAATGCTTGGTATCCTGACTCAGGGGCCACTCACCACCTCACTCATGATAGGCCAATCTCTCAATGCCGTCCACCTATCCTAGTAGTGAACAAGTTCAATGTGCAAATGGATCAGGTTTACCTATTTCTCACTTAGGTTTCTCTTATTTACGAACACCTTCAACTTTTTTTTCATTAAAATAGCTTTATCATGTTCCTAACATTAAGAAAAATCTACTATCTGTGTCTCAATTCACTAAAGATAATGCCTGTTTTTTTGAGTTTCATCCTTCTTTCTGTTGTGTTAAGGATCAATTCTTAGGGAATATCATTCTACTAGGCCCAAATAGGAATGGGCCTTAACAAATTCATGGTGCAACTGCTTCCAATAACAAGGCCATCTCTGCTGATCAGTCTTCTTGTTTTTCAGCTTCCGTACCTCCTTCGGCTTTCCTTGGAGAAAAAGTACCACCCATGGTATGGCATGAACAATTTGGGCATCCTGCTCCATGTATTGTGTCCTCTCTTATTTCTAAGTATGCTTTACCTATGTCAGCTCCTTCTTCTTCTTCATTTTGTGAATCTTGTCAAATTGGAAAATCACGTCATCTTCCATTTTCCAAAAAAATAAATGTCATGCACCTTTTGATTTAATTTTCTCTGAACCACAATATATAATACCCAATTACAGTCTAGATGCAATGTACGATTAATAAGGTATTAGCTATTGATATTCCTTAACAGTAGCTGGTTGTTGAGATTAGATAAGATCTTGCTGAGTATGGATAGGATCTTACAGAGTCAACGATTGTTAAAATTGGATTCAATAAAACTCTGAGATTTGTATATGTTGGTCTCATACAATTTGTGGTGAGTTCTGTATTCTATTTATAGGGGATTGACCACAATGTATAATACCCAATTACAGTCTAGATGCAATGTACAATTGATAAGGTAATAGCTATTGATATTCCTTAACAGTAGCTGATTGTTGAGATTGGATAAGATCTTGCTGAGTCAATGGTTGTTGAGATTGGATAAGATCTTGCTGAGTCAACGATTGTTGATATTGGATTCTTTCACTATTATGGATAAGATCTTGCTGAGTCAACGATTGTTGAGATTGGATTCTATCACTCCCCCTCAAGCGAAACGGTCCATCTTGGAGAGTGAGCTTATCCCTTAAGAGCTTAAATTTTGTGTGTAACAATGGTTTGGTGAGGATGTCAGCCGTTTGATCTTGAGTGCAAAGGAATCTGACATCTAAACACCTCTTTGCTACTTGATCCCGTACAAAGTGGTAATCTATTTCAACATGCTTGGTTCTTGCATGGAGAACTGGATTGGCAGCCACGTATGTTGCCCCAATATTGTCACACCAGATCACTGGGGATAAGAAGGTTGAAATCCTAAATCATTGATAACAAACTGCAACCAAATGAGCTCGGAAGCTATATTAGCGACTCCCTTGTATTCGGATTCCGTGATAAACCTTACGAATATGGGTAGTTTCTTTGAACTCCAAGAGATTAGGTTGGGTCCAAAATAAATGTAGAAACCGCTGGTAGACTTCCTGTCATCTAAGGAGCCGACCCAATCTGAATCAGTGAAAGCCAATAACTGAAGACTACTCATTGGTCTGATGGTGAGTCCACAATGGATGGTAGCCTTGATGTAATGAAGAATTCGCTTTACAACCATCCAATGGTCTATTGTCTGATTGTGCATGTATTGACATACTTTATTAACTGAAAATGAAAGATCCGGCCTAGTCAATGTAAGGTAATGAAGAGCCCCAACTCTACTTCTGTATAGTGTGGCATCGAAAAATGGTGGCCTATCCGCTTTAGACATTTTCGAGCCAGAAGTCACCATTGGTGTGGAACACGGCTTGGCATCCATCATTGCAGTCTTTTGTAATAATTCCGAGGCATATTTGGATTGTGAAATATGCAAACCAATAGATAGTTGATCTACCTTGATGCCAATAAAATAATTTAAAGGGCCAAGGTCCTTTATTGCGAATTCATCACCTAGCTATTTCATTAATTGAGAAATTATCTAGGGTTGTAGATTAGAATAACCAATACTTGTTCGTGACTCCTTCAAACAAATAATGATGAATCAGCCCGTGATGCTTGAAAACCAATGGAGAGAAGATAGAAGCTGAGGCGATGGTACCAAGCATGTGGTGCTTGTTTTAGGCCATAAATGGTCTTTTGAGCACAAACATGATTTGGATGTTGGGAATCTTCAAACCCTTGAGGTTGACGCATGTATACCTTCTTAGTTAAAAATCCATGCAAAAAAGCATTTTGAACATCTAATTGTCTAATGGTCCACCTGAATGTGGCTGCCAAAGATAGAACTAGCTGAATGGTGGGAGGTTTAACAACAGGACTGAAAGTTTCATCATAGTCGAAACTAGGCTGTTTGGTAAATCCACGAGCAACCAAACACTCTTTGTGTCGTTCTACCGTACCATCTGCTTTGGTTTTAATTTTATGAATGCATTTGCACCCAACAATGTTCATAGACGGATGATACGGAACCAACTCCCATTTCCATTTTTTACCAAAGCATTGAATTCTTGTGACATAGCTAATCTCCATTGAGGATCTTTTTGAGTTGTAGTAAAACAACTTGGTTCAACAGCAGCATGTAAACAGTAACAGGCTGGATGTATAGTGGTATGTAACACTTTAGGTTTCCAGATGTTGTTTTGTGATCGATTGCGCATAGGATGGCTAGGGATTGGTTCAGGTAATGCTGTTGAGGGCATGTCGGGTTGAGGAGGTTTGGTGGGTGGAGAAGTGGGAAGAGATGGTTCAGGGTTTATGGTGAGTTGAGTCAAGTTTCTGATTTATGGGGGCCTTCTCCCATCTCTTCTACTACTGGAAATCGGTATTATATCTCTTTTGTTGATGATTATTGTAAGACCCGCACTCTACTAACCTGGTCTAACAGTGTCATGCTAGGTCTTCCCATCATTGGTGGACCAAGTGGATTGACCGTGTGAAGTAAGATCACAAACCAGGTATGAAAAATTGACTCAACACTCTAAGAACTATGCGTAGGATCGAATACCTGGTAAGTATGGTAGACCATATGGTAAGGAAAAAAGATCACAGACCAATGACCCTACGGTCAATGTTTTCGACCCTACGGTCGACAGGTTCTGCTACCATATGTCCGATTGTAAGACCCAATTTAGATTCCGAACTTGGAAACTTTCCTAATTTGAGGAGGGTCTCTTTCCTATTATTAGAGAACTCTATATGGAGAGTTTTTCTCTATATAAATGACGTTTTTCAACCCTTTTTCACTCTTTTGGAACATTAGCAAACCCTAGAGGAAGAGAAGAAGGAGAAGGAGAAGGAGAGAAAACTATGTAAGGATATTATTTACGTTTTGGTGTGGAGAATAAGTTGATATTTTATTAAATTTATCAGTAGATCACTCTGTTCATTTTATTTAAAGACTTTCGCTGTATTTTATTATATTCTGATTATGGTTATGTGCAATGGTTTGTATGAGTGGACACGGTCTTATTGAGATCCTGGTATGAACCGTTGGTTCAGTGACAGTTCACTCACACTTCTGGTTCAGCCGGAATTGGGGTGTGACAAGTTGGTATCAGAGCTCTTAGGCTCTGTCCAATAGACCATATTTGCACTTAACTAAGTCAATGAAGTGAGATAGGAAAAAATTAAAAGCCTTATAAGAACACACTTTAAGCATTGTTTGATGCCTGAGACTAAATACGAAAGAGCAAAATATACTATACTAAAGGTGGAATTAATGAATGACATGCTCTAGGGAGGAAACCATAGTAACAAGTAGATTGATCATAAAATTACCATAAAGAAGAAAATTTTATAAACATAAATCATCTGACGAGTGAAAAGTTAATTGTGCCAGAGGGTATAATCTACAAGCCGGACAGTTACCCTGATATATAAACCATTCTGTGAGAGAAAGAAAATAAATGAACTATCATGGGGATTGGGGCATAGGAGGAATGGGGTCCGTGATGTCATAGTCACGCTCGTAGGCTACCCTGAGCCAGTGCACCTGCTCCTGTGTGACTCTGAGGCTGCGAGTAAGGCGCCCTAGGTCACGGCTCATCTCCCGCTGGGCATCTCGAATCTCCGTGAACATACCCATCACGGTATCGGGAGGAGGCTGAGATGGTCCCGCTGCATGCGTGGGCTATGGTGCTAGTGCTGGAACGTCCTCCATCTGATCATCGTCACCCTCATCATCATCCCCTGCCTCTTCTGCATGAGCAGCATTGGCTACTGTTGCTGTTGCTGCCGCGGCTGCTACCCTCCTGAGTGGACGAGGACGAGCCTCTAACTCCTCATCACTGATGGGCAGATTTTCTATCTTCATCCGAATGATGGCATCCCAGTCAATGTCAGAGGTCATCGTGTCCTCAACTACAACCTCACCTCTCATGTCCACCCGTAGGTGCCGTAGAAGAGTAGTGATAAGCCAGCCGTATGGAAGGTTACTGATCTGATAGGGCCGAGTAGCCTGACGCATGGTCCTGATAATGATGTAGGGAAGACAGACCCGCTCCCCGATGTAGACGCAATATGTCAAGTACTGAGTGAGTTGAGACAACTCACTGTAGTGGCCGCTCTGGGAACAATGTCGTGCTGGATGATGCGACAATATACCCGGGGAACAGGCCTCAAGTTAGCGGCTTTCATGGGCGCTCTTGGGTTAAGGATCTGCTCCGAAATCTCCTGACGTAGATCATCAGGGAGAAATCCCTTCATCTTAGGGGCACAATAGACCAAGTCACCATCATTGGGAATCCATAGGAGATCGGTAAGCTGGTGAGTGTCGAAGGAGATGGGGACACCCTTGACGTAGCTAGTAAGGTGGAGTTTCCTACCTCGGCTGAGTGACATCTCCCTCTATCTCCAAGTTTGCATAGAAATGTTTAACAAGGTTGGGGCGGGTAGTCACCATGTATGTAATGACAGGTAACCACCCGAGTCTACCAAAAGCTGCTTCAACGTCGAACCACTGCAGCTGCTCCAGGTTCACCCGTCGCCCTGACTCAATATTCTTCTCGTCAAACCAAGGAAAGCGGGCTTGCGCCACCTCAGAACGAAACCACCGCTCATCGAGTTGTGGAACCGACGGATGCGGGAGGTTCATGCCAAGACCAAAGGCATGTTTACTAGCACCTCTGCGTTGAGACATTGTAACTACAAAACAAAGACAAAATAAGGAGGAATTAGTTAGAAATTTTCAAAATTTCGATAACATAACGACAATAATTGAAGCAAAAGCCTCGAACTCACCCAAAATCTGGGGAGGAGGACTTACTTCATCACCCAAGACCACATGGAAACTAATCATACATCAAACAACAAGAAATTTAGGAATTTACAAGAAAATTTTGATTTTTACTAAAAACCTAGGTAAAAAACCTAAAATTTTGATTTTTTTTGTAAACTACTCTGTGGAACCTCAAATTGGTTGAGGGCTTATGTTCTTAGGGGTCCCTAAACCCTTTCTAAGCTGAAGGAAAAGAGTTTTTACGGTTAGAATCTTTCAAACTAAGAAAAACCTAATTTGTGGGCATAAAACCATGAAGAAACGACGTAAAAAGGAAGAATGGAGGGAAGGAACTTACTTGGAGGCGATGTTCTAGGTCTTGATCAGAAGAAAATAGCTTATAAGACCATCGATCGGACTGTAGCAAGTCACAAAGCCAAAGAGGAATCGCCACTGGAGAGGAAGAAGAAAGGAAAAGTGAGAAAAATCTTACTTTTCCCGATTTTAAAGAGGAATCTGGGCATACCGGTCGACGGTTTTGCCCATACCGGTCGACCGGTACCCCCTGGTAAAGTCGACCGATACTTCTCGGACAGGAGAAAATCCTGACCGGTCGACTATACCGGTTGCGCCATACCCTACAGGGTAGCGACCTGTCACGGCCTTAGTGTAACTAAGCCAACCGTGCGGCACTTAGTCGCTTGCAACCCTTCTTGAAGCACTAAGTCAGCCTAACCCCTTACTAAGAAAGAGAGCACACAATAGAGAATTATGGAAGATGAACTTGTATTGCAAAGGAACTCTTACAATGCTTGCTTGCTTGAGTGCCTTGGCCAAATGAGGCCCTCCCTATTTATAGGCACCAAGGGGTACAATGAATGGTTAGGATTTGTACAAGTGTTATAAATCTAACGGTTGGGAACATTCTAGTATAAAAGTCTAGAATACTCCCACCTCCTTAGGAAAAGTCTAGAGACACTCTATACAAGTGTGGAGGTTTCTAGAGAATCCCACATAAGCCTAAGTGTAGGGAATGTGTAGAGAATTCTAGAATATGGGCTTAACCTATCAACCCATGTGTCCATCCATGGACCTTGTAGACGGAGCGGGTCACGGGTCGTGACATTCTCCCCCACCTAAGTTGGCGACGTCCTCGTCGCATTTTCCTCATGAAACTTTTGTATCATGTCTTGGAACTGCCAAAGGGCATCCGATGGTTCCCGGCTTGTCTCGCTCTCTCGGTAGCCCCTTCCATTTGACTAAGTACTCCCTATAAGGAGGAACGCCTCGTCTTCGTATAAGTCTATCCGCCATTATGCATTCAACCTCCTTCTCATAGGAAGTAACCACACCCATTGGTGCTCGAGTAGAAGTCCCACGGCTCGGATCTTCCATGTCTCCATGATAAGGTTTTAACATACTTGCATGGAAAACCGGATGAATTTTGAGTTTGGGAGGGAGCTTTACCTCATAGGATACCTTGCCCACCTTCCTTAGAATCTCAAACGGCCCTTCATACCGACGAACCAGCCCTTTGTGCACTGACCTTAGGGACTTGAACTGCTGTGACACGAGCTTTACAAGTACCAAGTCACCTACCATGAAGTGTTCTGGTCGTCTGTCCTTGTCGGCCCATTTCTTCATCTTCTTAGTGGCTTTGTCTAGGTAAGACTTGGCCACGTCCATCTTTTCATGCCACTCCTTGGCAGCCTTGAACGCCGAAGGGCTCCTCCCTGTGTATTCTGTCATAAGTGTATGTGGCGTCAAAGGTTGTTGTCCAGTGGCTAGTTCGAACGGGCTTTGGTTTGTTGCCTCGCTCTTTTGAAGGTTGTAGGAGAACTGAGCCACATCAATCAGCTTGGCCCAGTCTTTCTGGTTGGCACTCACAAAGTGCCTCAAGTATATCTCTAACAAGTTGTTGACTCGTTCGGTCTGCCCATCAGTTTGTGGATGAAAACTTGTAGAAAAGTGGAGAGCCGAACCCAACAACTTGAACAGCTCCGTCCAGAACTTTCCCGTGAAGCGAGGGTCTCGATCGCTAATGATCGTGCGTGGCACACCCCAATACTTCACTATGTTCTTAAGGAACAGCCTTGCTGCCTCCTCTGCGGTACAGTCCCTAGGAGCTGCCACAAACGTGGCATACTTAGAGAATCTGTCAACAACCACCATTATAGAGCCACATCCTTCCGACGTAGGTAGTGCACTGATGAAGTCCATAGATACACTTTCCCATGGTCTTTCCGGTGTGGGTAGTGGTTCTAGCAAACCTCTCGGTTGTTGTTGCTCCACCTTGTCTTGTTGACATACAAGACAGGTCCTTACGTAGGCATCTATGTCATCCCGCATCTGAGGCCAGTAATATGCGGCTTCTAGTAGTGCCCGTGTGCGCCGCTGTCCTGGGTGGCCAGCCCACTTTGTATCATGGCACTCACGGATAAGGTTCCGCCGTAAGTTATGCCATTTAGGAACATAGATCCTTCTCTTCTTGGCATAAAGCAAGCCGTCCTTCTCCCAAAAGCGTCGTGTCTTACCTTCTCGTGCGAGGTTAGTCAAGCTCTTAGCCATAGGGTCGTGCTCTAACCCCTCTTTGATTAAGTTTATCAATACTCCATTTGACTGGCTAAGAGAGGCTAATTCTGCCTTCCTACTCAATGCATCGGCTACACAATTGACTTTACCAGGGCTTGTACTCGAAGGTAAAGTCGAACTCCGCCAAGAAATCCTGCCACCTAGCTTGTTTGGGACTTAGCTTTTTCTGAGACTGGAAATAGCTAGTGGCTACATTATCTGTCTTTACGACGAACCTTGAGCCAAGTAAGTAGTGACGCCATGTCCTAAGACAATGTATTACCGCAGTCATTTCCTTGTCATGGACCGTATAGCGTCGCTCGGTGTCATTGAGCTTGCGGCTCTCGTAGGCAATTGGGTGTCCTTCTTGCATCAACACCCCGCCAATAGCGAAGTCGGAGGCATCGGTGTGTACTTCAAATGTCTTGCCATAGTCGGGCAAGGCAAGCACGGGATCCTCTGTTACTGCCTCCTTTAGTTCTTCAAAGGCGTTTTGGCATGCATCCGACCACTGCCATGCCGTATTCTTCTTAAGAAGATCCGTTAAAGGGGCTGCCCTTGCAGAATATCCCTTGATGAACCGTCTATAGTAGTTCACCAAGCCAAGGAAAGATCTTAGCTCAGTGACTTTTGTAGGGACGCTCCACTCTTTAATTGCTCGCACCTTGCTATCATCCATAGCTAATGTACCACCCCCGACCTTATGACCAAGGAACATTACCTCCTCTTGGGCGAATGCACATTTCTCCTTCTTCACGTAGAGTTGGTTGTCCCTTAATACCTTGAAGACAATCTTCAAATGTTCTACATGTTCCTCCAAAGTATGGCTATATATGACGATGTCATCCAGGTAAATGACTACGAACCTGTCTAGGTAAGGGTGGAACAATTTGTTCATGAGTGTACAAAATGTTGCTGGCGCGTTGGTGAGGCCAAAGGGCATGACTAAGAACTCGTACGCCCCATAGCGTGTCACACATGTGGTCTTAGGCTCATCCCCTTCCGCAATGCGTACTTGGTGGTATCCCGATCGTAAATCTAGCTTGGAAAAATACTTTGCTCCACCAAGTTGATCAAATAAGTCGGCTATCAAAGGGATAGGATATTTGTTCTTGATAGTTACCTTGTTGAGGGCCCGGTAGTCGATGCATAACCGCAACGAACCATCATGCTTTCGTTGGAAGAGGACCGGTGCGCCATATGGAGCTTTAGATGGGCGAATGAACCCTGCATCTAGTAAGGCCTTTAGCCGTGCCCTTAACTCCTCCAACTCGGTGGTGACATGCGGTAGGGTGCCTTAGCGGGTGGCTTGGCGCCGGGTTCCAACTCGATAGCATGGTCCACCTCCCTCCTAGGTGGAAGTTTCTTAGGCAGCTCAGACGGCATCACATCCTTGAATTCCTTAAGGACCTTCTCAATAGGCCCGGGCAACACTTCCATGGGCCTGTCTTCCTTCTCGTCGAGCAAGGCAGCGAGATAAGTCATTTCCCCCTTCTTGACCCCTTTCTCGAACTGCATAGCCGATAGTAGTTTGGGGCCATCCTTGGTTCCTTGAACCGTTGGAATCATGCAAGAAGCTCCATTTTCCATGATGCATATGGTGCTAATGGAAGGCATAGCAATTGCATTTACCTTCCTTAGGAAGTCCATGCCCAGCACCACTTGGAAGTCATCCATGGGCACCACCGATAGATCTATAGTGCCTTTCCAGGTCCCGATGTGCATCTCGACCCCTCGAGTCACACCATGGATGGGTCGAGCTTGGGAGTTGACGGCCTTGAGCCATCCTGTCTCCTTGGTCACCTTCAAACCGAGTTTCTTTGCCTCATCCGTCGAGACAAAGTTGTGGGTTGCGCCCGTATCAACCATAGCATGTGTGGCCTTGCCGTTGATGCGTGCCTCCACGTACATCAAGCCTTTTTGTGAAGGCGTGGCCTTGACCTCCTTTGTCTTGGCCTTGATAGCAGCCAATTGGAGCGAACCCATATGAGCCTCCTCTTCTTCATCTCCTTTCTCGAGCAGGGCTGTCAAAGCCTTCTTTTTAGGGCACTGACTAGCCCAGTGTGGACCATCGCATAGGAAACAAGCGGTCTTCCGTCGATATCCACTCTTCTTGTCATCCCTTGCCTTATTCTCTCTATATGATGAGGTCTTTTCTATGCTTTCCTTAGGATAAGTTTCTTTGGATGTCGATGCTCCCCCACCTTTCTCACTATATGGCTTCTTGGGCTTTGGGGGATCTTCTCTCCTATACTCAACGATGGACTCCGCCGCTGCTATGGCGGAGGAGATATCTTGCACACCCCGTCGTTGTAACTCTTGTGCGGCCCAACCTTGGAGACCTTCCATGAAGTTGAACAAGAGGTCTACCTCGGTCATATCCCCGGACATCTAGCATAAGTGTAGAGAATGCCTTCACATAGTCTCGGATAGACCCCGTCTGTTTGAGCCTTTTAAGATTCCTTCTAGCCATGAACGATGCATTCTCGGGGTAAAATTGTTTCTTTAGTTCCTTCTTGAAACTATCCCAAGTGTCTATGGTGCACGTACCTCTTTCGATGTCGCCGTGTCGTCGTCTCCACCATAGAGTTGCTGTATCTTTGAGATAAAGGATGGCAGTTTGTACCTTCATCTGCTCGTCTTCAAGGGAGATTGCTTTGAAGTATTGTTCCATGTGCCACAAGAAATTATCTACTTCTCGGGCATCTCGTTGTCCATCGTAGGACATAGGTTTAGGCACATCCACTTTGGGTGCCTCTCTTGAGGTCGTAGCTCCCCCAACCATTGCCCTCTTGCATAGGTTTACATCGGCTCGTACCTCGTCTACGCATGCTTGTAGGTTTGCCATCATCTCCAACACTTGAGCTTTGAAGGCATCAAGCTCTCCTTGTGGCTGTGCTGTGGTGTTGCGTAAGGACACATCGTGCTCATCCACTCGACCTTTGAGTTCTTCCTCGCATCCTTCTAACACATCGACCCTCTCTTGAGTGTCGGCCATGGCTAACTCCACTCGAGTTAGACGCGCTTCCATGGCAGCCACAATATCTACGGACTTGTCCTTGCTCCGTTTGCTCCTTGTGTTGGTATGAGCATCCCTTTCACGACCATGCTCTCCTTCCACGTTGTGATCTTCCACACTAGACATGGTGACGATGTTGCTTAAGCGTCTCCTTCGTAACCACGCTCTGATACCACTTGTCACGGCCTTAGTGTAACTAAGCCAACCGTGCGGCACTTAGTCGCTTGCAACCCTTCTTGAAGCACTAAGTCAGCCTAACCCCTTACTAAGAAAGAGAGCACACAATAGAGAATTATGGAAGATGAACTTGTATTGCAAAGGAACTCTTACAATGCTTGCTTGCTTGAGTGCCTTGGCCAAATGAGGCCCTCCCTATTTATAGGCACCAAGGGGTACAATGAATGGTTAGGATTTGTACAAGTGTTATAAATCTAACGGTTGGGAACATTCTAGTATAAAAGTCTAGAATACTCCCACCTCCTTAGGAAAAGTCTAGAGAAACTCTATACAAGTGTGGAGGTTTCTAGAGAATCCCACATAAGCCTAAGTGTAGGGAATGTGTAGAGAATTCTAGAATATGGGCTTAAGCCCACCTATCAACCCATGTGTCCATCCATGGACCTTGTAGACCGGGTCGAGAGGTATGGGCTTAACCTATCGGGAACCCAAAGTGTGTCCATACCAACCCCCCCCCCCCCGGGGCGGGGGGGGGGGGTGGGAAAAAAAAAAAAAAGGGAAACCTACAATTTTCCGCCTTGCACTTGTTAAAGACTAACACTATTATGACTATTTGATTGTACCTCATATATTATGTCTTCTTCTCATATCCAAGCAGGAAAATCTAATCTGAGATGGTAGGCAGAAACGGTCGTAGAGTCTCACGAAGGCATCACCACTACAGGGTACGCCAAGATGAGGACAACCTGAAAACAGGAACCATTGATGAGCAAAATGTAAACACAGAGGGTGGAGAAAGGCAGAGTCCCATGGTACCAACAAATTTGCCAAGACCTCCTCACACTAACTCTGAGACTATTGTGACGAATCTGGTTTATCAGATGGAAGCTCAGCAGAAGGTATTCCTGAACGAGATGCTGAAGATATTCAGGCCACCAGGATAAATCCCTACAGAGGGTACACCTGAATCTAGGGGAAATAACACCACCCTGCCAATGGATGGTAGCACTGGGCCGATGGACCAAGGATAGAATCTACAACCACCACACCAATTTTCATCGTTGTCTGCCTATCAAGAAATCTATCTGTACCCACCACCATGGTATGGAATGAATGCACAGGGGCAGAATGACCTAAGCCGAGCGGTGGATAGGTTCTTGAAACTGAAACCCCCTACTTTCATAGGGAAACCAGGGAAACCACTGTGGCCTGCACAGTGGGTTGCTGAATTGGAGAAGAATTTCCGTCTGATGACTTGTACGGAGGACGAGAAGGTGTTGGTCGCTACGCACATGCTCAAGGAAGATGCTAATGCATGGTGGAATTCTACCCGGACATACTTAGAGGTAAAGCACACTTAGATCAATTGGGAAATATTCAGGGGAGCTTTCTTTGATAAGCACTTTTCGAAGAGATTATATGATCAAATGGAGAAGGAATTTTTTAACCTGCAACAATCCCAATCGACTGTTGATGCTTACCAGCAGAGATATGAATAGTTGTTCTTCTTCGCTCCGGCAAGCATGCAAGAAGAAGAAACAAAGACCCGTAGGTTTACCATGGGATTGTGAGGAAGTATCAGAGAGCACGTCTTGGGTTTGGAGAAGAAATTATATAATGAGGTTGTACAGATTGCTAGGGTAATTGAATCTAGCCAAAGAGACAGTTTCTTTGCTCAGAACAGGGGACTGAAGAGGCCCGCCACTGTGACTTCAGGTGGAGGGAATACAAGACCATTCCACCCATACAGGGCTCATTCTGCTATGGTGCCTGCAAGGAACACTATTGCACCACCACCACCGTCACAGTTTGCTGGACAGAACCCAAATGTCAAATGCTTCAACTGTCAGCAATTGGGTCATTATGCAAAGACCTGTACTCTACCCAAGAAGCAACTGCCACAGCAAGGAAAGATATTTGCAGTCACCACTGAGGAGGCAGTTGCATCACCTGATGTGGTTACTGATATGATTACATTCCTTACTATTTGGCTTACTGTTTGTTGTGTGTGAGCATGTAGAACTAAGGGATAATTAACTTTCAGGAACTGTAAATATAGCTGGTGTACCCGCCAGAGTACTCTTTGACTCTGGGGCCACGCACTCCTTCGTTTCTATTTCTTTTGGGAAGCGAATGGAGTTACCTGTTAAGTATTTAACCCCAAGCTTGATAGTTCGCTCTCCATTAGGAGTAGAAGTGGCGATGAATGAATACTATGGGCCGTGTACAGTTAGTATTGAGGGCCAAAACCTAGAAGTAAATCTGGTTCAACTCGAGATGGCAGACTTTGACGTCATCTTGGGAATAGATTGGCTAGGCCATCATTCAGCTAGCTTATTATGTGGTAAAAAAAAAACTTATGTTTAAAGAAGATATGGGAAAGGAGTTTAGCTTCACTGGAACCAAGTTACCTAGGAAGCGGAAGCTGATCCTCTCTGCCCTAAAAGCTAAGAGATGCTTAGAGAAGGGAGGAGTGAGATACTTAGTGTCTATAGTTGACATCACTGCAGAGGTGCCAAAGATGGAAGATTTAGATGTGGTACGAGAGTTTCCAGATGTATTTCCAGAAGATCTACCAGGTTTACCTCCTGACAGGGCTACAGAGTTCGTGATAGATATTATGTCAGGGTCGACGCCGGTGTCTAAAGCACCATACAGGATGGCCCCTACTAAATTAAAAGGGTTGAAGACCCAACTACAAGAACTACTAGATAAAGGTTTCATACGACCAAGCATATCACCATGGGGAGCACCTGTATTGTTCGTAAAGAAGAAGGACGGTAGTGTACGACTATGTATCGACTACCGAGAGTTGAACAAGTTAACTATCAAGAACCGATACCCTTTGCCTAGGATCGATGATCTGTTCGGTCAGTTGCAGGGTGCAAAGATTTTCTCGAAGATTGATCTTAGATTAGGGTATCACCAATTGAAGATCAAGGCCGCAGATATTCCAAAGACTGCTTTCAGAACAAGGTATGGGCATTATGAGTTCCTGGTAATGTCATTCGGGTTGACTAACACTCCAGCGACGTTCATGGAATTGATGAACCGAGTGTTTCATGACATGTTGGACACTTCGGTCATCGTATTCATCGACGACATCTTGGTCTACTCAAAGGACAGGGAGGCTTATGCAACACATTTGAGAGAAGCCCTACAACGGCTGAGAAGGGAGAAACTTTACGCTAAGTTCAAGAAGTGTGAATTTTGGCTGAAGGAAATGGCCTTCTTGGGTCATGTAGTATCAGCAGACGGTATCAAGGTAGATCCAAGCAAGATCGCAGCTATAGTAGGATGGGATGCACCGAAATCAGTTGCAGAGATTTGTAGTTTCCTTGGATTGGCTGGTTACTATAGAAGATTTGTAGAAGACTACTCAAGGATCGCCGTTCCACTTACCAGACTAACCAAGAAAGGGAAAAAGTTCATATTGACAGATGAGTGTGAAAAGTGCTTTCAGACTTTGAAGTCAAGACTAGTCTCTACACCTATCTTGACCATCCCAGCACCAGGCTTGTCGTTTACCTTATATACGAATGCCTCGGGGTTAGGTCTTGGATGTGTATTGATGCAAGGAGAACAGGTGATTGCCTATGCATTAAGACAGTTGAAAGAGCATGAGAAGAACTATCCTACACATGATTTGGAGTTAGCAGTGGTCATTCATGCAATCAAGACTTGGAGGCACTACCTTTATGGTGAAAAGTTTTAGATTAAGTCGGATCACAAGAGCTTAACTTACCTTTTCACTCAGAAGGACCTGAATATGAGACAGAGGAGATGGTTGGAACTATTAAAAGATTATGATTGTGATATCCAGTACCATCCAGGTAAGACAAACGTTGTGGCTGATGTCCTAAGCAGAAAGTGGGCATTGAAACCGGAGGCATGACCTAGTACAAATGCTGCATTGTGTGCTACAGCCTCAAGCTCAATAGAAAATGATAAAGAGTACATATTAGAGACTGCAGGAGATCCAGTGGAACAGGGCTTAATTCATAAGTTTACATTGATGTTCGCAGCCTTCAAAATCTCATCGGATCTAATAGATGAGGTCAAAGTAGCAATCCTACATGATCCTCACCTCAAGACTGTGTAAGAAGATCTAGAGAAGGGTAAAAGCAATCCTGACTTTACCTTGGATTCAGACATGGTACTCAGGTATCGTGGACGATTATGTATACCTGAGAGTGAGAACTCAAATATCAGAGATCGAGTTATGACAGAAGCTCATTACACCCCATATTCGGTACATCCAGGAAGCACCAAGATGTACCATGATTTAAGAAGATTATATCGATAGAGGGGTATGAAAGATGATGTAGCTCGGTTCATTTTCCAATGTCTGAATTGCCAGCAAGTTAAAGCAGAAAGACAGAGACCCGTAGGTTTGCTACAACCACTATTGGAGCCAGCATGAAAGTGGGATTGTCTCACAATGGATTTCATCACTGGCTTACCCTTGACACCAAGGTCGGTGGATGCAGTATGGGTTATAGTCGATCGACTTACCAAGACAGCTTGATTCATAGCGGTTAGACCTCAGTATACCATGGAGAAGCTGGCCAAGCTATATGTGGATAATATAGTCAGACTTCATGGCATCCCAGAAAGTATAGTATCAGACAGAGATCTCCGTTTCACATCAAAGTTCTAGGAAGGATTACAAAAAGCTATGGGAACCAAGTTGAAGTTTAGCACAGCTCTTCATCCTCAGATAGACGGGGAATCAGAAAGAACTATTCAAATCTTAGAAGATATGCTCCGAGCGTGTGCCCTAGATTTCAAAGGAGCTTGAGACGAGAAGTTATCGCTCATCGAGTTTGCTTATAACAATAGTTACCAAGCTATGATCCAAATGGCTCCATATGAGGCACTCTATGGGAATAAATGTCGTACACCTCTGTTATGGAATGAGGTGGGAGAAAGAAGGATTGTAGGACCGTTCGTCGAAGAAACTTATCGAGTGATTGATCAAATCAAGGAAAGAGTGAAGACAGCTCAAGTTCGAAAAAAGCACTATGCAGATAACCGACGTCGAGATCTGGAGTTTGTAGTGGGTGATAAAGTGTTCTTGAAGATATCACCTGTGCGAGGTCTGAAACGGTTTGGTAAAAAGGGAAAGCTATGCCCCAGGTATATGGGACCATACGAGATTTTGACCAGACGTGGTAATGTGGCATATCAACTAGCTCTACCACCATCCATGTCAAGCGTTCATGATGTGTTCCATGTTTCTTTACTGAAGAAGTATGTTAGGGATTCATCGCACATCTTGACAGCAAACCCACCAAACTTGACAGAGGACTTGACATTTGAAGTAGTACCTGTGATGCTCACAAGCCGAAAGGTACAACATCTCCGAAGCAAGGATATCCATTATGTAAAAGTACATTGGAAAAGCCAAGATGTAGAAGAAATTACTTGGGAGGAAGAGAACGCGATGCGAAAGAAATGCCCTAACCTTTTTGACGACCAAGGTACGTTCAAATTTCAAGGCCGAAATTTATTTTAAGGGTGGGGGAGTTGTGAAACCTACATGCAAATTTTGGGGACGAAATTTCTTTTAAGGGTGGGGGAGTTGTAAGACCCGCACTCCATGAATCCGATCTAAACCTTTAATTCATGTTGTAACAGGTCTTCCAATCATCACTGGACTAGACAGGATGAGAGGATAACAACCAGGTATGAAATCGGACCAATCAGACCAATTCAAGTATGAAAAATAGCATACTGGTCGATGGTACCGGTCTATGGTACCGGTCGATGGTCGACCGGTATGGCCTGCGCAGACTTGGATCCGGAAAAGGATCTCTGCGGGTCCCACTTTCCAAATTTTGAACCAAAAGACTTTCCTAATGTTAGGAGGCTTCCTAAACCTAACCATAGCCTATATAAGGACCCTTAAACCTCCTAAAACCTCTCTCTTTGATCCTCACAAACCCTAGAGCAGAGAAAGAGGTTGAAGAAGGAGAAGAAGCTAGGAAGGAGAGGGAAGAGCCGCCATTGCCTTTCGACGAAGAACACATTACCACGAGTCAATGGTAAGTGCTTAAACCTTCCTCTACTTTAATCGTTCTAGAATGGTTAGTCGTGATTGGATCAATACCATGCAAAGCAAGGTATTGATCTAAACCCTATTTTGCCGACAAACCCTAATCTAGTCGGTAAACCCTAGATTCAAGTTCTAGGTTGAAGATCATCAAAACTAGGACTTGAATGGATTTGGAAACAACTCTAACTCAGTGCTCAGACCTAGAATGTGTAGGAGAAACCCTAGGATCAATAGGGGGTGACCGACGGAAGGCGAAAACCAAGCGTATGGTCTTCCGGAGACATACCGGTCGACCATACCAGTCGTACCATATGTGACCGGTACTGCGACCGGTACTTCCCGGGGACTGGTCTGTGGGGACCGGTCGACCATACCAGTCGCACCTTTCCCCACAGTGCCGCAACCGGTACTACAACCGGTATGCTCTGTGAGGAGTATTTTTTACCCAGTTGGTTTTCCGACCAACGTAAACCCTAAGAAAACTATTCTAATACAACCCTAACATTGTGTAGGACCTTGTGATAGCAAGTTTGGATTCTGTGACGTGGAACAAGCTATCAAACAAGCGTCAGGTAAGGGAATCAGACGTAAACCTTAATAATTTAATAAACAGTAAATCGTTGTTAATAACCATGACTCTATGGTATGATATTGTGCATACTCGTATGTCATCCTTTATTTTCAGTTATTATTATTGTTCATGCATACTCGCTATTATAGGATGTGACTGTTAGGCACGTGATTATTTTCATTGGTGTGTGGAATGGGAAGAACTGGAGGTCTGGGATCATTCCTCACACTAGCACCTTTCGTATCGTTCTGTCTTAGCATGCTTGGTGGGGGTAAGGTATCAGGGGGAGGAAGTGGCACTGTGGTCTCCGACCTGACCACTAGACTCTAGCTCTATCTCTATGCCATAGGGAGCTGTGCTGGGATAGAGCCTATTGTGATGACATATAGGATTGGTTAGTTGCGAGCCCAGTTTGCAAGCCCTCGCCAATAGGGGCTTACGTGTTGGTATGGGTAGAGTATCAGGATAGGTGTTGGCGGTGTTTGATCCGGATGCCTTAACTCTATCTCTATTCCATGGTGGGTGCATGTGGGACGACAGTGGTGTTTGATCCATTGGGGGGCTTTACACACTCATGTATAGAGGTGCGGTGGCCGCCAATCCTTTCTATAGCACATTGCAAACTTAAAACCAGACCATGAAGTGAATGTTACTCATGCATATGTTTGTTGCATTGTCTGATTGTCTTACTGAGCTAAGTTGTGAGCTCACCCTGTGTATATATACATGTTTTTAGATGTTGATGCAAGTTATACGGTGGAGGATTACCTGAACGCTCCAGTGTACGGAGGTCTGACTGCCTTGGACGTGCAAACAGGAGAGGACGAGCATTACGCTTCATGCGAGTGCCCTTTCTGCGTGTATCTCTAGGGTGTTTATTTGGATTATTTTATTTATTTATAGTTGGATTTACAAAGTGATGTAAGGATATTATTTAAGTTTTGGTGTGGAGAATAACTTGATATTTTATTAAATTTATCAGTAGATCACTCAGTTCATTTTATTTAAAGACTTCCGCTGTATTTTATTATATTCTGATTATGATTATGTGCAATGGTTTGTATGAGTAGACACGGTCTTATTGAGATCCTTGTGTGAATCGTTGGTTCAGTGACGGTTCACTCATACTTCTGGTTCAGTCAAAATTGGGGTGTGATAGGTACTATCGCCTCAGCTCCTATCTTATCTCCATTGGTTTTCAAGCATCACGGGATGATTCATCATTATTTGTTCGAACGAGTCACCACAAGTATTGGTTATTCTAATCTATGTTGATAATCTAATTATTACAGGAAATCAACCCCAGGCAATTTCTCAACTAATGAAACAGCTAGGTGATGAATTCGCAATAAATGACCTTGGCCCTTTAAATTATTTTCTTGGCATTAAGGTAGATCGGCTATCTATTGGTTTGCATATTTCACAATCCAAATATGCCTCAGAATTATTACAAAAGACTGCAATGATGGATACCAAGCCGTGTTCCACACCAATGGCAACTTCTGGCTCGAAAATGTCTAAGCAGATAGACCACCATTTTTCGATGCCACACTATACAAAAGTACCATTGGGGCTCTTCAGTACCTTACATTGACTAGGCCGGATCTTTTATTTTCAATTAATAAAGTATGTCAATATATGCACAATCCGACAGTAGACCATTGGATGGCTGTAAAGCAAATTCTTCGTTACATCAAGGCTACCATCCATTGTGGACTCTCCATCAAACCAATGAGTAGTCTTCAGTTATCGGCTTTCATTGATTCAGATTTGGGCGACTGCTTAGATGATAGTAATTCTACCAGTGCTTTCTACGTTTATTTTGGACCCAACCTAATCTCTTGGAGTTCAAAGAATAACCCACGGTCGCAAGGTCTAGCATGGAATCCGAATACAAGGGAATCACTGATATAGCTTCTGAGCTCATTTGGTTGCAGTTTGTTCTCAATGATTTAGGAGTTCAACCTTCATTACACCCAGTGATCTGGTGTGACAATATTGGGGCAACATACTTGACTGCCAATCCAGTTCTCTATGCAAGAACCAAGCATGTTGAAATAGATTATCACTTTGTACGAGATCAAGTAGCAAAGAAGCGTTTAGATGTCAGATTCATTTGCACTCAAAATCAAACAGCTGATATCCTCACCAAACCATTGTCACACACACGATTCGAGCTCTTAAGGGACAAGCTCACTCTCAAAGATGGACCATTTCGCTTGAGGGCGAGTGATAGAATCCAATCTCAACAATCGTTGACTCAACAAGATCCTATCTATAATAGTGATAGAATCCAATCTTAACAACCGTTGACTCAATAAGATCTTATCCAATCTCAACAACCATTGACTCAGCAAGATCTTATCCAATCTCAACAACCAGCTACTGTTAAGGAATATCAATAGCAATTACCTTATCAATTGTACATTGCATCTAGATTGTAATTGGGTATTATACATTGTGGTTAATCCCCTATAAATAGAATACAAAACTCACCACAAATTGTGTGAGATAAACATATACAAATTTCAAAGTTTTACAAATCCAACTGACGACGACCCCATACGGCAAGTCTCAAGATGAACCAATATTTCATCTATTACAATTTTTTTTCTTCTTTTGGATTTACAACTTTACAGTGTCGATAGTCACTTGTTTTAGTTTCCAGTGGTGTTTCGGATTATGTTGTCTTCTATTGCTTCAAGAATCAAGAAAAAGGGGAAAATAATGTATCATGATAAATTTCATTTTGTCGATGCTGGATTTCTTGATATATCCTGATTCTGTTTTGATTCATTATGTCTTTCTCCTCTTTTTTATCGTTGGTTGGTGATTTCAGTTCTGAATTTCTGATTCGATTCATTATATCTTTCTCCTCTTTTTTTATTGTTGGTTGGTGATTTGAGTTCTGAACTTTTGATTCGATTCATGCATTTCGGAACTACATGTTCAGGAATTACTTAGGACTACTTTTTTTTTTTTTTTTTTACAATCTCACTCACTGAATTTCTCCGTAGAGATTTCCCTTTTCGGTGTCCCTATAGAGCCTAAGATTCGAATAGACTATAGAAAGCATTGGCAGAAGTTTATAGGCATTCCCCGTGGTGTTGATTTGAGGCTGTTAAGAATTAGATTTGAGCATCACTTGAGGTAGTTGTCGATGGCATGAATAGCTCCGCTGCCTCTGATCAGCATTAACGTTGAAAATAGAGGAAGAAAGAGGTTCCGACAATAGAGATCGACGTTGGTGTTTCCGTGGAGAGAGGGGTTCGAGCAAATGTAATAAAAAATATTAAATTATGCGCAAAAACAACCAAAAATTGTTTTTGGACAAAAATAAAAAAGGGGTCAAAACCTCTTTTTTATTTTTGACCCTATTTTCACTTTTATTTATCATAAATAGCACCACAAATGATAACAAACACCAAAAAAAGCAATAAAAAAATTGAAATAAAAATCGATCCAAACTAAGACTAAGTTAGGTGGTTTATGCTTGCCTAATATGCCATTTCTATTATACTTAAAGCTATTGTGCTGAAACTCTTATACATAATCATCATACGTACGAAAAATGTAAATAGGCCTTAGCATGATATCCTGGATCCAACATCTGAAAATATAAAAGTTAAATTTAGCCCTTAATGTGATACCTGGGATATCCCAGATAGTCGTTAAAAAATTTGTTAATGTGTCACATTTGAACCCTTTTCTTGTTAATGTGCATAATTATAATGTAAACCTAAGCATATTCCTACCTTTATGCCGGCAAAATCAAAGAAAGAGTACATACTTACGATCCATTTTGCGGTCTTATAATAAAGAAAAAAATTTCATCTACACCCCATCAAGGATTGCTAACATCATCTACACTCATAAAATTGCAAAAACATCACCTAGGTCCACTTAACTGACGGAAATCACTAAAATTATTGAAATACAGTTTTACCCCTTATATTATAAATTGAAAATTTTAAAAATTATGTTGATTTACTAATTTGACCTTCAAATCAAACTTATTCCAAACCGCCTTCTTCTCCGACGATGGGAAGATAGCTCGCCACTCATTATGAAACACAACCACCACTGAGGCTCAGGGTGGTAGATCTTGTAGTGATCCCATCCGTGGCTTTGCTGAACACCGAGAGCTCGCCACTCATTCTGAAACACACCCATCCCTAAAAACAAAAAAGGAGAATACAGATATCACTGTTCATATCTATATTCTAGAGAGAGAAGTAAAGGATTGGGATTTGGAGAGATGTTGGGAATAGTATTAAAGTGGTATCGCCATTGGAGAGGCCGATTGTAGTTAGCAGATAGGCGGAAAGGGCTTTGATGTGGTGGATGAATTCGGAGTAGGAGATATGGTAGCTTGTGGCGGCATCGATGAATGCACTGGTGTTTTCCGACGATAAGTGGTTGCTATGAAGGAGTATATCTAAATACGCACGCAGCAATACACAATCAACTCTCTTTACTTCTCTCTTATCTGTGCTCCCTAATTTCTTCTACAATCGCTCTGCAATCAACTGAGGAGAAAAAAAATGAGAGTTTCTTTGACTAAGTTTATGTCAAAGCCATCCCATATTTTTAATCCTTGTTTTATTGGGTATGTTAAGAAACTGTTTTAGACATATATTTTCTCATACAATCCACCCATCAAAAAGACATGATGGAAGGGTTAAGAAGACAAAGAAGATAAAGTAAAACATGGTCGGATAAATTTATAAGATCATTTTTCCAATTTTGGTACACCATAAAGCTTAATTGAAATCACCAAAATCCCATGAATTTTGATCATAACTAGTCAGACTCGCAAACCTCTCCTTCAAACAAAACCAAGGCAAGGATGGATGTATTATTTCTAGTAGGAACCAAAGCAAGAACCCAACAACAGGGATGGTCGCAGATTCCTGCTTGAATTAGAATGGACATGAGGAGAGACCTCACAACAAAAAAAACAAAAAAAAAAACAAAACAAAACAGAAGAATGCCACAAAAGGTGATAGGCCATCAAGAAGAAACCAGCTCTCAATTTATCTTTGAGAGTGAAAAAGAAACAGAGAAAATAAGAAGAAAAAAGAACCTAAATTTTGAAAAAAAGAATACAATGCGCACCAGTATCGAACAACTTCGCAACGTGCACACTTCTTGTTCGTTGAATTGCTGCAAATAGCGCAGCCATTGCGGTCACCGGCAACGGCCAACATCTCGTCGCAACCAAGCCAACGATGACCCTCAACAGATGCACCTCCTTTGTCGAAATTGGCGTCGACGACGAAATACTTGGAAGCAGTATTCTTCACCAAATGAAGTAATCCAAGTGCCACAAGAAACGCAGTGAAAATGAATTGAAGGAACCAATAAAGATCCAACGAAAGACCAGTGACATGCATCGACGCTTGAAGCCCTCATGGATTGAATTTTGAAATCAATTGCGTAAAACAAAGATTGGAATTGAAAGAAAGATAAAAAGATCGCTCTTGGCTTTCTCTTCTTCTCTTCCTCTTTGTCTTTCTTCTGCTTCTTTAAATACCAGTTTCATTCTTTTTATTATATTGACTCATAATATTCTTTAGATCCTTCACCACCATCGCCGCCATGGACTTCCCACAATCACCGAATATGTTGCATTCGAATAAACTACCACCACCGTCACCTCTAAAATTAGGTAAAAGAGAAGAGCAGAAGCTACGATCAAGATTGAAGAACAGGAGAAGAGGAAAGAAGAAGAAGAAGGGTAAAATGGTTTTTTACTTTAATTCTAAGGGTAATATTGTCCATGAAAATTTTCTTTTGAGCTGACATCAGCATCTAACAGGAATCTTGTGACGCAGTGGACTTCTTTGATTAGCACAACAAAGTTTTTGGGTGGTAGGTGATGTTTTTGCAATCTTGTAGGTGTAGATGAATGTTAGCAATCCTTGATGGGGTGTAGATGAAATTTTTTCTATAATAAATTATTATATTTACAATAATATAAATGGATACCTTGATCTGCGTAATCTCTGACACAAATTTAAAGAAAGTGGGAAATCATACATAGTTATTATATATAGAAAATGAATACCTTATTAAATACCTGCATTTCCTCCCTTATAAATGTAAATAAATAAAAGACTTACTGGCTCAAACATCGCTGAGGGAGAATGGCTCTAAACCAGGATTTTTGCTTCATTGGATAGAACTTCCGAACACCTTTTTTTATTTTTTTTTTTTTATTTTTATTTTTTTTGGGTGTTATCGGCTTAAGGGGCAGGGAAAAAGTCAATCACACCCTCAAAGGGTGAAGGACATCGAGTATAAAGTGGCTTTAAGGAAAGTTTTGAATTTAGTTCATCATCTAGTCATATGTTTTTAAAAGAGGAAAACTATATTTATAGGAATTATTGGGTTCATACACGATGCCCTTTCCCGCGGCCTCGGGAAGAACACCGTGGCACCGTGTAGACTATCCACAAGGCTGTGTAGAATGTATGCGGCTCCGTAAATCTGTTACACGTCAATCAATCAACGGTGTCCTTTCAAGCTGCTAGTCACATTGCTTTGTTATTGCGAACCATTTATGTGGGCCGTGTGTAGTAACGTGGAGCTGCATGCACGTACCGTGATTCCATATTTCATTACTATGGAGTCACTACAAGTGCTTGTTTGGTCTTTTGCAATGTGTCCTTTCAAGACTCATACAAAGGTCGCTCTCTTGCCGTGCTTTGCCCCGTGGCGCCGAGTATACTAACACAGGCCTGCATTCACTCACCGTGGATCTGTGTTTTGCTTACGACGACGCCACTGCAAAGGCCTGTTTGGTTTGTCCATTTTATGAAAAAATGATTTTTGCATGGTTTTTGACGACAAATGTATTTGGTCCTTTCCTTACGTATGAAAGAGAGTGTTTCTACCCAAAATCATCATCATCAAGAAACATAGGTGACAAAATTCGATGCTTACAAACCCCAAAATCTCAGATTTAACCTCCACCGAGCTTGGAAACCCCTATATAACCAGACTTAGTTGGTCATTTCCACAAATGCCTATTATAGTAGTTATGACATTTCAAGAGTTTCAGTTGAACAACTTCCAAACATCAGTTACGAATTTCCTAGCACAGTGGGAAAAGAAATACAAGGAACAAAAATGGTAACAGGCAAGAAATCTGAACCCAGAGAAGGATGCATAGCACCGACACTCCAATGGTTCAGAACCAAAGCCGTTTGTGGTACTTACAAAAGTAAGAGAGAAGGTTGTATATGCTTATTTTAAAGAAAAATGTATACTTTTTTTTTTGGTAAAAAAGAAAAACATATAAACTATGTTTGGTTGCAAGAGAAACTGGAGGGAAAGGAAGGAAAATTTTTTCATTTTAAAAGGAAACTTTTATAATGGTAATACAAAATGATTAGATAAATTATTTAAATTTCTTAATAATTGTAGTAATAATATTAATAAGATGTGAAATTTTATTTTACATTTTTACTTTCTAAATGTAAATGTAAGGATCCATTAGAATGCAAAGTGAAGGGTAATTTAATAACTAAATATGGAAAAAAATATGGAATGATTTGCAACCAAAAAGAGCAAATCCAAACTGAATTCAAATTATCTCTTCCCAGGGGTTCGGGAGGAGACTCAGCTCCCACCAGTCGATGCTGGACACGTGAGCGTCAACTGGATTTGAGCCATCCATTCAAGCCGATAAGGTGAGTCGACAGTGGGTGTCTGCTTATGCACCAGTTTTGATGGAGAGCTTGAATCCAATTGACCCTTATGTGTCGAGCATCGACTGGTGGGAGCTGAATCTCCTCCCACCCAATCCTTTGGAAAGAGAGGATTTGGATCCAAACATGCCTATACTAAAAAGGAAAATGTGTCAGGAGAATAAAAAAAAAAAAGAAAAAAGAAAAATGATACAAAAATCGGACGGGCGAATCAACGGGCCTACAGTCCATAATTACATGAGCAATTATATATATTTTTTTCATGACGAAAAAGCCCCGGATCAATCGAACAAATGCTCCTTCCTTTAATTTAATGCTCCCGTAAAAGAGATCTGAAATTTCCATTGTTTCCTACTTTCCTTCAACAAAGGAACTGTTGGCTTGCTTTCTCCTGGTCTTCGGCTCTTCCTCCACGATTCTCTGATAAAACCACAACACGCGCACCAACCCTTGCGTCCTCTGCTCCCCCATTCTTCTCTGTCTCTCTTCTGCAGATTTTTGGTTCTGTTAAGAGGTAAGATTCCATGTTTGCTATCGGCTTCGGTTGTTTGTTATTGCTCTGCATTACTTTGTACTATTGTATGCAAATTTTGTCGTCTCTGTTTCATATTTGTATTGATTTTGGTGTTTGATGAGTTCTCTTCTTAATCATTGATTTTATGATTATTGGTATTTATTTTTCTGATTTTTATGTTATGTGTTATTTTGGTGTTGGTTGGATTGTTGTGACCCCGATTTTTGGGTTAGTAGCTCAGTCGATCTTTGCCATTTTTCCATCATTTTCTTTGTGGTAGGAGTGTGGGGGGTTTCGTCTGGTAGATTGGTTGATCTAAGGCTTTTTCTTGTGGGAATAAAGGAGTGGAGGTGTTTGAACTATGTTTTGTTAAATATCAAGCTTTCTGCTGCTTAGATCTAGAGTTTCCATTACGTTCGGGGTGGTTGGTGATGGGGTCCGTGACGTGTGATTTCATTACTTGTTTTAGTGGTTTCCGCCGTTCTCTACTCTTTTTGGCTTGTCTGGAACTTTGGTATTTGATTTAGGGTTTTACGGTTAATCCTCTTCCACTCCCTCGGTTTCTAGTGTTTCTCTGAAGTCTGAAGATATGATTTTTAATGTGTTTCTTTTTTCTACTTTTTATGTGTTCTTCGATTATTTTTGATATCTCATTTATTTTTCTTGCTGATTTGAGTCCCTTTCTACGAACTTCTTTGAGAGATAATGGGCTTTGTTATTTTTTGACTTTTTTATTTTATGGTTTTGGCTCTGAGGTTTAGGTTTTCGTATGTGTGCTGGTTTAGTGCATTCTTTTTCTCCCCTGAATCTCATTACTCGATGCGTTTATCTCTGGAGCAAGAGGCGCTTCATGTGCATCATTTTAGCACGTGTCAAACTCCGTGTTTTACTGTACATTCCATTGGGACTGGTTTACTCACCTGAAGCACTTGGAGACTGCTGTATGTGCTCAGTGGGATTTTGTATTGCCAAAAGTACAGATGCTGTTTCCTTCTAGTTGTTGTTGGACTTGGATGTATTATAATATGCTGCAATTTTTTCTCTGGTTATTAACTTTTTTTATTTTTATTTTTGTGGCATCCAAAGGGCTTCACGCTTGATTTATTTTATTTTGGTTAATATTTTTATTGACTTCCAACTTGTGTAGCTAGATTTGTGGTTGGTCTGGTGGTAGCTTGTGTTTTATTTACTTACTATTCTTTTTTGATTTTCTTTGTTTTTTTTCATCACTGGATTGTAATGTTTCATTGCCATCAAATAAATATTTTGTTTCCCTTTAGCCTCTTCCTACATTCCTTAAAAAGATTATTTGAAAACTTTTTGCTGCAATATTCTGAATATGATTTTGTGCAGAGATGGCAATGCCGACATCAAGTCCTGCGGCTCCTAGTGCCCAAGTGGTCGGGAATGCCTTTGTGGAGCAGTATTATCCTATTCTTCACCAATCGCCAGAGTTGGTCTACAGATTTTATCAGGATTCAAGCGTGTTAAGCCGGCCAGAACCCAATGGCATAATGACACCAGTGTCAACCATGCAAGTAATTTCTTGAGATACCACTATGTCACCTTATTTATTTGTGCTTGAGTGAGTCCATGGATCCTTTCCATCATCTGCACCTGAACTTTTATCAGAACCGGAAAAGATGCATGAGCAAATTAAAAACAAACATTTTTAAAATCGATGAGACAGGTTCTTTAACAAGGACTTCAGTGAGATCATGATCACATGTGCCCAATTGTGCACCATTAATTCCATACCATGCACTTACAAAAACATGGATTGATGCCAGATAAACCATTGATTTCAGGGTGCATTGGGCATAAGTTTGTACCTTTACAGTTGACGAATTTGCATGAATTTTGGGAAAGCAACCAATGCAAGGGCTATCCATTGCTTGGGAATATCTGTTATGTCTGTTAGTGGGGCATATGTGCTGTGTGACATAAACGGACGTTTTGTGAGATGGGCACAAAGTATAGCAGTATAGCAGAGAGACATGCCCTTAATTGGCTTATGGTAATAGAAGACATTTATTCTAGCGGCCTGCTGCTTTGTAACTTGATACAAAGGAACACACACATGCACTTGTCAGTTTCAGACGCTTGTACAAATTGAGGTTTACAACATACTGAATGAACCTCGGATGCAAAATGTCCGTAGCTACAGTTCGTGATCACGAGATAAGTTGGCAAAGTAAATCAGATTATTCAAAAGAATTATGAATGGAATATTGGAACATGCATAGTAGTTGAAAATGTGAATAAGTGTTAACACTTGTCTGACTTGTGAAAGTGTCATATCTGACATGTTTCAAATTTCTGAAAACAGGGAGGACCTTGATCTTTGTTCTTGATTTGTTATTTTTGTTGAATATTATCACTAGGATAAAGTGGTGAACAATATTTTGAGTAATTTTTATATTCTTTTAATTGCCATCATAGCCTTTTTGTCAACTCATTATAACTTCACAGAACCTGTTACATGATTCCTCAATTCAAGTCCACAGTCCACACAGTTGTTCTTTAACTAAGCATGAAGTATTATGGTAATTGCCAGCATTAATTGACAGTATAATGGCTTATTCTTGAGATGATCCTTTATTAACTTTTATTGGTTAGCAACTTATAATTCTTTTTTCCCCCCCTTTTTTTTAACTGCCTGGAAAATAACATGCCTTCATTTGAATTGACATTATGGCTCAGGCAGTGAACTAACTCCTCTGCTTGGTTCAGGCGATCAATGCCAAGATTCTTTCTTTGGACTACAAGGATTATAAGGCAGAGATAAAGACTGTAGATGCTCAGGAATCTTACAAGGAAGGGGTGACTGTTTTGGTAACAGGGTGGCTTACTGGAAAGGACAATGTGAGAAGGAAATTTACACAGTCATTCTTTCTGGCTCCGCAAGACAAAGGTTTCTTTGTCCTGAATGATATTTTTAGGTATGTTGATGAGAATGAAACACTTGAGAGTAACCCTGTGTCAGTTAATGGTGTTCTTGAAGGCACTCCTGCAGCTTCCTTTACCCCAGATCCAGGTTGGCATTACTCTCTTTGGCTTAATTTGGCATTCCTCTGGAAACATTTATTTACTTTTGTATTGGTTTCCAGAGCCTGCTCATGTTCCTGACCAACCTGCACTTGACACTGCTGTTGCTGCAACTTCTCTGACGGAGGAGGATCTTAATAACGGTGAGGAGGAATGTGATCCTTCAGACAATGATGATGGATCAGTTATTGAAGAAGAGGAGGTTCCTGTGGAGTCCCAGGCACAATTGAGTCAAAATGAATCCCACCCAGTTGCTGAGTCTGCTTCTTCTACAGTCCAAGAGGGTGCACCTAAGAAGTCTTATGCCTCAATTGTGTGTTTCAATTCTAAGTTAGTTTGTGCATGTTTGCTGATTTTCTTCTCCATTTTTACTTAGTTTGTGGTTTTTTTTTTATCCTGGTACAGTTGAAAGTCATGAAGGGGAATACTGCTCCTACTCCGGTTTATGTACCTTCTAACACAGTAAGGGCAGCAGCACCTGCAAACACCGAACAACAATCACATGGTTCTACGGCACCTGCCTCAGCACCTGAAGCATCAGCTCATAGCAGCAATAATGCCCCTGAAAGTAGCAGTACCCACGAAGATGGTATATCTCTTGTTTAAAATGAATGCTCACTTCAGAGTATACATAATGGTCACTGTTTTCTGAAATTTCACCATTTTGGTTGCCTTTGTCACTATTATTGGAATTTTGTTGTATTCATATTATCAGGGTTATAAATTTTGCCGAAATTAGCGAAATATTTTGGTTTCGTAAAGAAGTGAAACAAAATGACTAGCAGAATTTAATTGCGTAATCCACCGAAATCCACTGAAATTCTACCGAAATATTTCGGTTTTGGCAGAAAACGAAATGGGGATGAAATCTGAAATTTTAAATCTTGCCTATTATGTTCTTTTCTATAGTTTGCTTCACTTTATCTTCATGTGTCATTTTGTATTATCTACTTGCTAAATGCTTTATTTTTATGTATTGGTGATGTGGCATTGATATGATTTTGGTTTTTGTAACTTGACTTTGTATTTTTTTTCCAGTGTAATCCTGAATGTGGTGAGGTTTAAACATATTGAAAAGATAACAGTGAGCTCTTGAGTTTATGCATCCTAGTTGGTTAAATTGTTGGATGTATACATGGGTTGAAATTTCAGTTTCACTGGGCATTTGATGCCTCGCCAAAACTGAAATATTTCCCCAGAATACAAAAATTTGGGTAGTATTTGGTGTATTTTGTCCAGAAGTTTTGATGGGTCATTTCGGTAGTTAAATGACCATATTTTGATCCAAAACTTAAGAAACCATAATTAAGCTTCTCTAATCATGTTTACACCTTTAGATTGTAAAACAAACACACAAAATGGTAGTTTGGATTTGGACCTTAGATTGTTAGTGTACACTATGGTGTAGTGTATCATTTCCATCACAACAGCCTTATGGGTGGGAAACATGAAATTTTGGAAAAGTTGACCAATGATGCTTCGAATACTCCCAAATGTTGAAATGCATGCTCCACAGTTTAATATTTAAGCGATGATTCAGCAACAAAATGAAGGATTTTGCCAAAAAGAGAAAAAGTGAGGTTTTCCAGCATTTCTGGAGCTCTTGGGCAAAGCCGCAAAGGGGATGAAATGAGGCGAATTTCTAACAAAATCATGGAAATAGTGTTTGAAAGGAGCTAGTCCATAAGCGTAGGATTAGATTTGCATCTTGGAACATAGGATCTTTAACGGGCAAGAGTCTAGAATTGATAGATGTTATGAGGAGAAGAAGGATTAACATAGCTTGCATTCGAGAGACTAGATGGAATGGTAAATAAGCTAAGGAGTTGGATGACTTTAAACTTTGTTTTATGGGGGATAAAAATAATAGCAACGGAGTGGGTGTAATAGTAGATAAAGATTTAAGAATGATGTGGTGGATGTTAAAAGATAAGGTGATAAGATTATAGTCATCAAGTTAGTGATGGAGAAAGAGATAGTCAATATAATTAGCTTTTATGCACCCCACATAGGATTGGATGCGAGTAGTAAGCTACAATCTTGGGAACTCATGGATAGATTAGTGCAAGGTTTTAGACAAGGAGAAAAGATTATAATGGGGGGTGATTTGAATGGACATGTAGGGAGAGATCGTAGAGGTTATGAAGGTGTATAAGAAGGATATGGCTTTGGAGTGAGGAATGAGGAGGGGATTTCAATTTTAAATTTTGCTACAGTCTATGATCTATCCATTGTAAGCACATACTTTGAAAAGAGAGAGGAGCATCTAGTCACTTTCAAAAGTGGGCATCATAAAAGCCAAATAGATTTCTTTTTAACTAGAAGGTCTGATATGTTATTATGTAAGGATTGTAAAGTTATACCCGGGGAGAGTCTAAACATTCAACATTAATTGTTAGTCATTGATATGTGTCTCACTACGCCGAATTGTAAGAAAGGTCAGGTTTCTTTGCCCTAGGATAATGTCGTGGGCTTAAAAGGAATTACCTTGAAAGCTTTTATTGATAATGTGGTCAAACAAGGAATGTGGGACTTTGAGGGAGATACTAATACAATGTGGAACGGGATGACTCCTTGTATTAAGAAAGTTGCTAAAGATGTCCTAGGTGTATCGAAAGGAAAACGTCATTTCCCTAGAGAGTCTTGGTGGTGGGATGATGAGGTTTAAGCAGCCATTAAAGCTAAGAAAGATTGTTTTAAGATATGGCAAAAGACTAAGGATATAGAGGATCTAAAAAGATATAGATTTGCTAGAAATGAAGCCAAAAAGATTGTGGGAAAAGTAAAGGCGAAGAAATATGAAGATCTTTATAACAATCTTAGCACAAAAAAATGAGAAAAAGCTATCTATGAATTAGTTAAGATGAGGGAAAGGAAAAGTAGAGATTTAGACCATGTTAGATGTATTAAAAGTGCAGATGATAGAGTTCTAGTAAGGTATGAAGACATTAAGAGAGATGGAATGATTATTTCTACAACCTACTTAATGGAGACATTTCGAGTAATAGGGTCCCAGGTTGCTACATTACCCACCATGTCACCACAGGTTGTAGATAAAAAAAGGGCGTCCAAATGCAGGAGGCTCCCGCTATTGCAAGGTCTGGGGAGGGCAGAATATTGGTAGCCTTACCATAGGTCGTAGATATATACGCACTATTATGGTGATAAAAGTGAAAGAAGCTCTAAGGAGGATGAATGTATGCAAAGCACCAGGCCCAGATTAGGTCCCAATAGAAGTTTGGAAGAGCCTAGGAACGTGTGGAGTATCTTGGCTAACTAAGGTTGTGTTTGGTATCTTTTTTGTTTTTGATTTTTTCTATTTTTTCAAAAAGCATTTTTGAAAACCATTTTTGATAAAAAAAAAAAAAATTCGTTTGGTAACCACAATAAAAAATAGATTGTAAAAAGAAAAACAGATTTGGTATGTTATGTTTAAAAATAATTTTGAGATGGTCTTCCTCTTCCTCTGTCAAGAGCATCTTTTCCTCTTCCTCTGTCAAGTGATCCAACCTCACAATTGACCCAACTCCCTGCACTGACGGAGGATTTGGTAACTGAGGTAGATTTCGTCCCGCAGCTTCGCCTGAGGCACCTAGACGCCCTTCATTGTTGACTAGGACTCTCTTCATCTTATAGTCTGCGATTCTCAATTGTATGACCATAGCATTGCCGTGAGGCACTTGGACACCCTCGTGGTTTTTGTCTGAAAAAGATATGATCCGACCTATTAAGAAACTTCAAGCGTTCAACATACTGATCCAGCAAAACAAACTAGTAGGACTTGAACCACGAAGAGAGTTAATGTAAACTAGCTAACAAATCAAGAATGTTGGATACTTGAATATATAGATTAATCAAGTAATATCAAAATCTCCATGACCGCACATTACTTGTAAGTCAGACCTATTTATAATTGATTGGTTTATAATCAGCTTCATATCAAACAAACTATGAAAAGCATAATCGACTTCAAATCAATCGGTCTAAAATTGGAGAAAACGTAAGACCATGTTAAAAGAAACCGTCTCCGAGATAGAAGTTGGATGAAATTCTATGATCTTTATCATTGCATGTGTATGCTATATATAAAGGATTTACAACGTAACATTGTGGGAGATATCCCTACAATGAAGGAGAAGAATATGGTAATCAATTACAACAATATTTTGAATTTAAATTTAAACTCTTGAGATTGATTTGCGGTGGATTCGAATATTCCCGGATTCTTCACAGTTGTTGAGTTGCAGAGGATCTTCACGGTTGTTGAGTTGCAGAGGATTCTTAAGTTCTCCACTATGATAAGATATATGGTTATCACATGTAACTGAAAATAAATACTAGAAGAATCCATCCGCATTCCTACGTATCGAGAGATTGCCGGATCAATTTTGGAGCATCGGTAGCCATGACGATCCCGATGGAATAAAGTTAACGTTAGGGTTAGGGTTGAAGATCGGGATAAGGGAAGACGAGAAGATATGTTCAGTTAAGGGTTTAAGGATGAATTTTATGTTAGATTGAGCAATTACTAGTTTTCCCTCATTTTTTAGTTGTTGGAAACACTTACAACTGCGTGCTCATTAACCTCTACCGCAAATACTACCAAAAACGATTTTTGACCAAAAATAAAAAACAGGTCTCAACCTCTTTTTGATTTGGGGTTTGTTTTTATTTTTTATTTTTCATAAATAACACCTAAAAATGATACCGAACCTAGGGGTGAAACAGGGTCGGGTTGGGCCGGGTATCTACAAACCTTACGGGACCTAAGGATTTTTCATGTTAACCCAAACCCTACCCTACCCTGTCAGGGTAGTATATTACCTAAACCCTTACCCTACCCTACCCTGTCAGGGTAGTATATTACCTAAACCCTTACCCTACCCTGACAGGGTACTACCAAAACCTACCCTACCTTGATTTACCCTGATTGGGTGTGGCCGGGTCCAGTTTACCCTAATTGACCCTGAATCAGGGTCGGGTTTACCCTGATAGAAATTCTAACCCTCACGGGTGACGATGAGCGCCGTTTAACCCTGAAACTCATCGAGCAGATCCGTTCTGCTCTCCATCAAGTTCGTGCCGAGTCAACCCGTGGCAGCGTCCTAGTCACCACAGGTGAGGGCAAGTTCTTCTCTAATGGCTTCATTCGTGCTTGGGCTAAAGCATCCCGGGGACGCATCGGAATGGTCGATCCATTCCAACTGTTGATTGCTGATCTGATCTAGCTTTCGATGCCGACAATAGCAACAGTGTTGGGCCATGCCACCGCCGCAGGGATCATGCTATTGTTGAGTCATGACTATGTGATGATGACGAGAGATAGGGGTGTGATTTACATGAGCGAGCTTGATATTGGGCTAATATTTCCTGATTACTTCATGGCCATGATGAGGTCCAAGATCCATTTGCCTATAAACCTCCAACGAATAGAATGGTTTGAAAAAAAAAAAATCAGACTTAATGAAGATAGATGATTCAGAGAGAGAGGGAAGGAGAAGGAGTCGGTGGGGCTGAGATGTTGAGTGGCTCCTTGCACAGTGCGGCTGCGGCGAGGAGAAAGAGAGAGTGAGAGACAAATGAAGTTGGGGAGAGAAGATTAGGGTTTAGATTTTAGAATCTGAATATATATATATATATATATATATATATATATATATATATATATATATATATATATAATATATATATATATATATATATATATATATATATATATAGGGCCGGGCTCTACCCGAGGCCAACCCAAACCCGCCCTTACCCTGACAGGGTAAAAAATACCCTGTACCCTGATTGGGCCCTGTCAGGGTACGGGCCGGGTTAAGCCCTGACCAGGTTCAGGGCGGTTTTGGGCGGGCTCGGGATGTCAAGGTAAAACTTTCATCCCTAACCAAACCCCTCCAAAAACAAAAATTTGTCAGAAAAATAAAAACAAAAATAATACCAAACACGGCCCAAGCTATTCAATAAAATTATGAGCTCAAAGAAAATGTGATGCAGTATTGACCACCAAACAAGGCCTAAGCCAGCCACCAAGCCAAGCCAAGCTAAAGAAGTCAGCCAGCCAAAATTTTCACGTGAACAATGCCAACAGATTTTAGAGACATGTTTCCTTCTTTTTGTTATTGCTTACCTAATAAAAAATACCATGTAAACATATCTCTAATACTAGTAATTATATTTAGAGACTTGCCTAAGTTATGAGTTTTATTTTTTTAGAAACTTTCCATCCTATGTTTAGGAAAATTTCCTTGCCTAAGTTATGAGTTTTATTTTTTTAGAAACTTTCCATCTTATGTTTAGGAAAATTTTCTTGCCTAAGTTATGAGTTTTATTTTTTTAGAAACTTTCCATCCTATGTTTAGGAAAAATTCCTATTAATTCGTTTCAGTTTTAGAAAGTTTATAGCACGGAAGGAAATTTCCATGTTTCTAGCCAATAATGGAAGGTTTGGACAGATATCCCTTCCATAATTATGTAAGCACTATTCTCTATATATATGAATGAATAGGAAGGAAGAAGGTAAGACTTGGATAAATCAGAAAATCTGTTATGATTTCTGGTTGGGTCTCTTTGGTTGTGAGACTTAACCGTAGATCCATTCCTTGGTGTTTTCTTGTCTCTTGTTTTCCAACTTCTCTCCTACCTTCTCTCTCAAGTAATTGCGACATTAGTACTATTATTTGATCATTCAAATATTGTGAGATTGTGAAATTACAACCAGAATAAGCAAAGCTGCAACTACCAGTCCCGTTTTCAGATGATAGGAGTTTTTCGAAAATTCATAACTTCTTCAGCCATCGTTGGATCATCTTCAAATTTGGGTATGTTATCAAGCACATCCTAGAGTACTTCCCCTGCAAGTTTGAAGACCTTTCAACAGCTGGATTTTCAGATAAGTCAATTTTTCTACATTGTTATTATTCTGGTTTTACTGTTTATTTGAAATTTCGTTTGGGCTGGTTGATTAAGGTGGAATTGAATTGTAATCTTGACCTTGCCATCAAAATGCCAGATGAATGGAGGAGAAGCATTGTGGTTCCAATTTATAGAAACAAAAGTGATATTCAGAGCTACAATAACTATTGAGGCATAAAACTAATGTGTCATATTTTGAAATTATGGGAGAGAGTTATTGAAACTCGCATGAGAGAAGAATTACTATTATGGAGAATCAGATTGGTTTTGTGCCAGGTAGATCCACGACAGAAGCTATATACTTGCTTAGGAGACTCATGGAAAGATGCAGAGAAGGCAAGAAAGACTTCCATATGGTCTTTATTGATCTAGAAAAAGCTTATGACTTTGATTCCAGTTAGTAAGAGGGATCTTGAACTAAGAAATAGACCCTAGAAGCTAAAAAAGGGTATCCTGAGCAATTGCAATAAGGGTCTGTATCCGATATAGTAGTGCTTCCACTACAATCATCTCATTCGTGGTTGTTTGTCTTAGGAGTCTTCTATATTTCCCCGTGAGGGTATTTCTGGTTTCTCCGCATTTAACTTGATATTTTTAGTAATAGTGTGAGCGCCGTAAGGGTCCTATTGAACCAAGAAATATAGGCTGCCCGCCTCCACACCGATGTGGGTTTTCCAAACCGCGGGGGAGTTCCTTGAGAGTTAATCTGGCATGTATTAGAGAAGAGAAGTGTTTCAAACAAATATATGCACATGGTTAAGGATATGTATTATAATGTGGTGACTAGTGTGAAAACTGTGGGGGTTCAAGGTAGTGAATTCCCAATTACAATGTGGTTACATCAAGAATCAGCTTTAAGGCCTTATCTGTTTGCCCTCATTATGGATGATTTAACTAGAGACATTTAAGATGAAGTTCCTTGGTGCATGCCTTCTGCCGATGATATTGTTTTGGTGGATGAGACAAAAACAAGGATTAATGCCAGGTTGGAGCTATGGAGATCAACATTGGAATCAAGGGGTTTTAAGATAAGTAGAACGAAGACGGAGTATATAATGTGTAACTTTAGTCACACAAGGACGGATAATGAGGTGGTGAAAATTCTTGAGAGGGAGATACAACAAAGTGATCATTTTAGGTATTTAGGTTCAATAATAGATAAAGGAGATATAGAGGATGATGTTGCGCAGAGGATTAAAATAGGATGGATGAAGTGGAGAGGTGCGTCTGGAGTGCTGTGTGATCGGTGTATTCATTTAAAACTTAAAGGAAAGTTTTATAGGACAGTTATTCAGTAGGCTATGATGTATGGAGTGGAATGTTGAGCATTTAAGAAGCATCATATAAATAAACTTAGTGTAGCTGAGATGAGGATATTGAGATGGATGTGTGGTAAAACTAGGAAGGATAAGGTAAGGAATGGTTATATTATAGCTGATTTGGGAATAGCGCCGGTACATGATAAACTATGAGAAAGCTGTTTGAGATGGTATGACTATGTTCAACGGAGGCCGTTAGAACTTAGATGCTCCTGTACGGAGAAGTGATTTGATTTGGATTGACGGATATAAAAGAGCTTGGGGCAGACCTAAGATGACTCTAGGGAAAGTGGTGATGAAAGACATGCATAGCTTAGGCCTTGTTTCAAGTATGACATCAAACCGAGCTGATTGGAGGACAAGAATCCATGTAGGCGACCCCATTTAGTTGGTATAAGGCTTTGTTGTTGTAGTTGTTGTTGGAAAACTCTTTTATAAATTTAAATTCTATCTTATATTCTTATTCCATAATATTCTATAATGTTCCACCATAATGTATACCATTCTATGCACTTCTAGGCTATTCACAAAATTTATAGAAGGAAGTAGAAAGAAAGAGAATAAGCATGAGGTGGAAGGAAGCATGAGGTGGCATATAATAGAATTAAAAAAAAAAGAAAGAAGAGAAATCAAGGGGGAGAGAAAACGTTGGCCACAAGAGGGAGGAGAGAAAGAAAAGAAAAGGAAGAGAAGGAAAAGAAGGAGAAGAAGAAGTGCTGAAAATTTCAGAAAAACAGCAAATGGAAGGTGATGCATTGAGCATTCTTGAAACTGGAAGCTGTGGTAATTTGCAAGTTTTATTGCTGGGGTTCTGAGGCAGCAAAGGAAGGAAGGTTGAGGGGAATTTATTTGAGTCTTGAGGGTATTTGAAGTAGCAGAAAATCTGCAGAAGAAAGAATAATAAAGCTGATTTCAGTTTGAGTTCTTGCAGCCCTTTTTTGCTGTCCTATTCTGGGTATCAGATTTTCAGCATTAGGTGAAGGTATTATACCATTTATACCTTGCTTGTGTTTGAAATTATGAGTAATGTAATGACTGAAAAACTGATATGAATACTGTCAGACAAATTGTTCAGTAGGTATACCATAATGCTGAAATTTTATTATGAGTATGTAATGCGATGCCATATTATGTGTGGGTTGTAAATGAAAGATGCAAGAATGATGCTTATGAAGGATGCAATGCTGTAATGCTGATCTGTATAATATTGTGTAAGTTAAGTAGTGCTGTATATCATATGCTGAAATTATAATGTGAACATGAAGGGTGATGCTATATTGTATGTGGAATGCAATAATGATGCTTTCATAAGAGTTTTAATTAGCACATATATTTTCTGATTTGTATAACATGAATATGATACTGGATTTGATTAATGTTAAGCTTATGCAAAGTTGGACAGAATTTCATGCATGATTCATTTATGCAATATAAGGTTGAAATGGATGGTTATATAGCATGTACTGATAGGTTATGAATATAAGCTCAATGCAATGCATGAAAGCTGATAATGTTTAATGCTAGAAAAAAATTGCTTAAGTTTATGAATTGTTACAAAAATAGAAGTAAACTTAAACCAGAAACAGAAAAAGATAGAGAGAGAGAAAAGATAAGAAGTTCAAGGGAGAGAGAGGAGGCGATTCTGCTATAGAATGGCAGAATCGATTGTGTAATATCCTCTCTTCCTAGAGCTCTATTTTTAGATAGAAAAAAAGGGATTAAAGGATCAGATCTAGATCTCTAAGAGATGGAGTCTAGTTACAAATATGAATAAGAAAGAGATAGAGTCTAGTTACAAATAGAAATAAGAAAGAGATAAGACAAGAAGCTAGGAGATAACAATGCCACTAGGCACTGATCCTAAAGAGATTAGCGCCCATGCTGCTTTGATCAGTTCACTAATGGGCCTGAATAATCAGGCCCATCACTTACAATTATATTTGTTGACATGAATGATTTGTCAGGTTCCTGAAATGTCAAGGCGGGTAGGACCTGTTATATAAGTTTACAAGTGAAAGAAAGAAATAATGAACATAATATATTCGAATTAGAACCCCTGTTTGCTGCCCCTTACTCATTAAGGGTAAGGTAATAGTGGATATGCGTTGCACCTTGAATCCATGGATTCATTGCCTACTGCAGAAGGTTCATATTATTTGTCTGCCAGAGGACATGTCCGCTATAGGACTCTTTGAACACACCGACTTTTGGGGCCCTCTGAACACACTTATGCTGCCTTTCAGGGCCTGATGAACTTGTGCTAACACAAGACTAACTTGCTTAGGTCATTTAGGGACTTTTACTAGGATTGTTGCACTCATGACATATAAAACTATAACTTGCAAATCTTCATGTTGAATGTCAGTTAATATATGCTTTACTGCCTGATGTATAAAAGGTTAAATTCTTCACTGAGCTGTTGAGCTCATCCTTGCTATATTATATCTTTTACAGAGAAGCACGAAACTAAGGAAGACCAGTAGGGTTAGCAAGGGACCAGCTTTGGTTTTTAGTTTATGTATCTATGGTTTGTAGTTAAGTAGAAGAGAGTTCCTGATGTAGGTTTTGAGACTTCTCTGAAGGTGTATGTATTTAAGAAACCTGTTTATGTCAGGACTATAGTGTTGGCACCAGTTGTCATTTACAGTTATTTTCTGCTGCTATGGGATTTCAGACTATGGTTTAGATGTGGTTTCCGCTGTAATATCTTTGTTTAATAGGTGTAAATATTTATGGAGATCATGGATTCAAATTTTGGTATTGATGAATGTGAATCTGATGAATGTGAATCTGAAACTACCTGTCTCTATAATTGGATCTTGGGGATTGACAAGTAGTGACGCCTGTGGTTTGTATTACTCATGGATTAGACCTAGTTTGGGGGTGTTACAGGGCATGTTTTGTATTGAAGTATAACATACTCAATAGATTAACTGTGTGGAGATAATGCACCCGTTCTGTCAGTCAGTGTGTCAAATGTTATGGCTTTGTTTGTAGACATGCTGTTTTGCTTCTTTATTATCAATTTGTCTCTCTATTGTCTGTCTACATTCTGTTTCTTAATGTTTATTTTTCTAACATGTGCATTTCTTTGCAGTTGAGGGTCACTCCATCTATGTCCGTGGCTTACCTTTAAATGCCACTGTTGTTCAACTTGAGGAGGAGTTCAAGAAATTTGGTCCTATTAAGCATGGTGGTATACAAGTCAGGAGTAATAAGGTTATTTCTTATCTACTCATGTCCTCTTGTGTGTGCTTTATTAGATGTACACATGTATACTCAGAAACTCAGATATATATCTATATATATATATATATATATATATATATATAACTTCCTCTTATTTAAAATTCGGATTCTTTTTCTAACCTTAGTTTTATATTTTTATGTATTGTTGTCTGTGCAGCAACAGCAATTCTGTTTTGGTTTTGTTGAGTTTGAATTGGAAAGCTCCATGAAGACTGCAATCCAGGTATAAGATCTGCTCCCTTATTGCAGCTGAAATTGAATGTCTTTTTTGGATTGCTTTTGAATTGAACTTATTGCTTTTTGATCATTTTGATGGTAGTTCAATTATTCCCTAATTCTTGTATAGTTTCTTTAAAGCTTGTTTCTATTCCCAACTAGGGAATACCCCATGCAATGGCAGGCCCAGATGTGGATCAGAGATCTATTGTGGTGGCTTAAGAGAGAGAATAAGAGAAGAAAGAGAAGATAAGGGAAGAAACAAAGGGCTGTTCTGGGACTGTGAACATCACCCGAGAATATTGACTTTGGAGACAGGAAAGAAACAGTGAAGGGAGGGGAGATCGTGGGGGAGAGAGATGAGATACTAATTTCAAACTCAAAACTAAATTTCGATTTTGTTCCATTCAATCTTTTTTTTTTTTTGTTTTTTGGTTTGTTTCAAGCTTTAAGTAAAAAAAAAAAGGTAATAGAATTTACTTAAAGGGAAAAACAAATAAAACTTTTGTAAACAATAAAAAAAACTCCCAAAATTAGATTACCATAACTAAGTACTAATCAAATTAGATTACCATAACTAAGGACTAATCAAATTAGATTAGCACAACTAAGGACTCTAAAATACTTAACTGATTGGAATTGTTGAAGCTTACGTTTTTTAGATAACTTGGGTCTCACAACTAATCAAATTAGGATCTTTAATGACTAAACTAAAACCAACTATATTACCTAGTTGATCCCATTACTAATTAAATATCTATTTTCGTTCACCCTCTTAAACCCCCACTTTTGGGCTTTATAATTGAGCCCACGACAAATACAAACATTTAAACAACCCATAACTAAGTACTATCAAAATAAACCAATTTTTTGGATTTGGCCTGCTTTATGTTAAAGTTGATGCAGATCAGAGGGCTGAGATCTGCTGGTGGTGGTGGGTTTTAGAGAGAGAGTAAGAGAAGATTGGGAAGAAACAAGTGGATGTTCTGGGATTATGAATAGTACCCAAGAATAGTGACTTTGGAGAGAGAAAAGAAGAGTGAGTAGAGAAAAGATAGTGGGGAGAGAGTAGAGAGATGAAATACTAATAGAATTCCACTTAAAGTGAACTTCTTAAAGGGGAAACTAATGAGACTTCTATAAACAACAAAAGCCTCCCTAAGCTAGAGTAACTTAACTAACAAGGACGCTAAAATATTTAACTGATCAAAATTGTTGAAGCCTATGTCTTCTAGATAACTTCTAGATAATTTGTCTCACAACTAATCAAGTTAGGACTCTTTAATGCTTAAACTAAAGCCAACTATATTACTTTGTGGACCTCATTACTAATTAAATATCTATTTTCGTTCATCTCCTTAGATCCCCACTTTTGGGCCTTATAATTGAGTCCATTACAAATACAAACAATTAAAACAATCACCTATAACCAAGTACTATCAACAGAAGACTAGGCTTGCATTAGGCCCGGTCCGAAAATTGGGTTTATTTTGCTAGTACTTGGTTATGGGATTTTGTTTTAAGTGTTACGTGTATTGGGCCCAATTATAAGGCCCAAGTTTTTGGTACATGGGATTAATGTTCTAAGTAAAGTGTTTGGTTATGTTAGGCTATTTATTAGCTCCACAGAGGGTTTTTTTTTTTTTTTGAATCTACTTAATTAAATCAGTTTGAGAGTAATTAGGAGCCCTTTTGTGAAAGTGTCCTTATTGTTACAACTCAACTTAGCCTTATCCCAACTGAATGGGGTCGGTTACATGGATCCTCTTTCTCTAATCAGATCTATTTAAAGCTGTGCATGTTTCTTGTCCTATGCTATGCATGTCTTTCCTTATCACTTTTTCTAGAGTTATTTTAGGCCTTACCCTTGGCTCTGATAGATTCTTCAAAATCTGAGTCAAACAACCCCTCTATACTGGAGCATTCAAAGGCCTCCGTTGCACATGTTCATGCCACCTCAAACAACTTTCTCGCAACTTATCATGTTGTGAAGCTAAATTAGCTCTAATTTGTTCATTCTTTATTTTATCTTTTTTAATTTTACCACTCATCCATTTCAATGTCCCTATTTCAGCTACATTAAGTTTTTTTTTAAATGTATTTTCCTTAGTGCCCAACATTTAGTCCCATACGTCATTGCTGGTTTTATAACTGCCCTATAAAAATTTCTTTGGAGTTTTAAAAGAATATGTTGATCACACAACAATCATGATGCACCCCTCCACTTCTTCGATGACATGTTCCTTTGAGTGCACTATTCCTTAGCTGTGCCTGTTTGGTACCGAGCTCTTTGAGGGCCTTTCTTTTTACGAACACACTAAAATTCATCTACCGTATTCTAATTTTTTGTGTAACATCATTCTCTATTTATCTTTTTTTATTTATAATTGAACCTAGGAATCTAAAGTTCCCACTTTGTGGTATCTCTATCATCAATTTTCACCACCTTACTTTCAGTCCTATTCCTAAAGTTACACACTATATGGTCTGTTTTTGTTCTATTTATCATAAGATCTTTTGAATCCAAAGTTGATCTCCTTAATTCCAACTTTGCATTTATCCCTACTTTTATTTCATCCACAAAAATAATGTCATCATACAAAAAGAATACACCCAGGGATATGGTCTTGAATGTCTTTAGTTAGCTCATCTATGATTAATGCAAACAACTATGGGCTTGGAGTTGATCTTGATGTAATCAAATTGTAATTGACAATTCACTGCCCAATTCCCGGTCCCTCAACCATTATTACACTAGTCACTAGCCCATATACATCTTTAACCATGGCTAAATTGTTACTTTAAACACTTTTATTCCCCAACACTCCAAATTAGCTCTCTAAGGGCCTCTATCATAAATTTTTTCTTAATCAATAAAAGACTATATAGAGATCTTTTTTATATTCTATAAATCTTTCTATTAGTCTTCTAAACAAATAACTAGCTTCCATGATTGATCTTGCTAGCATAAAACCAAATTGGTTATCGGAAATGTTAGTTTCTTGTCTTAGGTGGGTCTCAATTACTCTGTACCATAATTTCACAATTTGCTTCGTAAGTTTTATTGGGGGTGGGCCTTGGCTCTACGGTAAGATTGTTCCATTGTAACCTGGTGGTCTGTGGTCATGAGTTTGAATATGGAAACAATCTCTCCGCCTGGCAGGGGTAAGGCTGCAGACATTAGCCCCTCTAGACCCCGCATTAGCGGGAGCCTTGTGCACTGGGTACGCCCTTTTTTAGCTTTGTAAGTTTTATTCCTCTATAGTTACTACAACTTTGAATAGCACCTTTATTTTTTGGAAACACAATGCGTCTCCTCTATTCATCTGACATTTCTCTTGTATTCATAATCTTATTAAACAACTTAGTTAGCCAAGTTATTATACTAATACGTAAGCGCTTTAACATTTCTATTGGATTACCATGTGGATCTACTGATTTACCTATTTTCACTTTCTTTAAAACTTCCTTTATATATATATATATATATGCAGTTTCTTGATAAACACTATTACTTGTATTGTTTTCATTTAATAAGTTGTAGAAATAGAAGTATAAAAAAAAAGTTGTTGTAGAAACAGTTTTTCCATATCTCTTTAATCTCCTCATGACTTATTAATACATTCTCATATTCACTTTTATTGCATCTAATATGGTTGGATTGTTTACTCTTCGTTCCCCTTATTATAGCTAGTTAATAGATATTTTCCTCCTCTCCTTTGTGCCTAAATTGTTGTAGAGATTTCCATATTTCTTTGTCCTTGCTTTCCTTGCTATCTTCTTAGCTTTATTTCTAGCAAAAATATACCTTTTTAAATCCTCCTCATCCTTGGTCCTTTGCCCAGTTCTAAAATTATGTCTTAGCCTTAATGCCTGCTTGAACTTCATCTTCATACCACCAAATTTTCCTAGGTGTATGCTGCTTTCCTTTAAATTCACCTATAACTTCTTTAGCTCCATTCTTAATATAAGTAGCCATTTCATTCGACATCATGTTAAGTGTCTTCTTTGAAGTCCCACCTTCCTTGTGATACTAATTTATCAGTAAATGTGTTCAAGTTTTCTCCTTTTAAGTTCCACCATCTTATCCTTGGGCAATAATCTCATATTTCTTGTGATTCAACATTTTTTAATACATATCTATGACCATTAATCAATGTTGCATGGTTAATTTTATCATTTTTGAAGGTTATTAAATGTTCTCTCTATTCAAAGCATGCGTTTACTTTTGATAATAATAAGCCACAACGATTCTAAAAGTGAAGTCCCTCATTCTTATCTCCAAAACCGTATCCTCCATGAATTCTTTTATGTTTTCTACTCTTTTCCAACATGTCTATTTAAATTGCCCCATTTTATTTTTGTTCTCCTTTGATTAATTCCTTAAATTAATCCATCCATATATGCCCATTTTTTTTGAAATATTTTGATCTAATCCGATTTGGGGTGCGTAAGCACTAATCATAGGGTTTCTCATAACGTCAATGAGGTGGGGGGGGGATCTTCCATGCTACACCAATGGGGACATAGGAAATGGTATCACCAATAGGGGACCATAAGGTCAGAGAGGAGAGAGAATGTCAGAGAGGTGAGAGAAAATGCAAGAATGTGAGGGCGTGGAAATGTATCCTCACACTTGCATTGTGGGGATTCTTTCCCTTATATTGATTACATATTTTCTTAACACAAGCGTCATGGATATTATTCTATCATCCTATCACCAACTTTTAACATCTACAACATTAGATCTTTATCTACAACTATTTCCAACTCGCTTCTATTAACTTTATCCCCAATATACCAAATTTATAGTCACTAATTCCTTAGTTTTTTTACACTTCCATCTAGTCTCTTGTATAGAAATTATATTAATTCTTCTTCTTATTCTCATTTATTTCTATCAATTCTAAGTTCTTTTCCGTTAAATTTTCTATATTCCATGATGCTAATTTAGTTCTACACTCTTAGACTAGCTTCTTTATCCACACTCCTTCATAATGCGAGAACCGTTGCCCACTCCACAACCGGGCATCGAAGTGGTGCATCCCTTGTAGGGGATGCCCTTGCTAACCCTTGCTCACTATCCATTGCACTCTGGTTTTAGTGCAGCTTGTCGCCTTAGCATAGAGGTTGAAGATTTAAATTTTTGGATTCATGCAAAAGGAGGGTTTGGCTAAATTTTTTACTAGGCTGGCTGTTGACCTGATGTACTAACAGTTTTGTTCTCCCTTGGAAACAATACGAATACACATTTAAGACCTCCCTAAAAAAAAGGGCATCCCAGTGCATGAGGCTCTCGCTATTGCATGGTATGGGGAGGGCAGAATGTACGCAGCCTTATCCCCACAACATGGAGAGGTTGTTTCCGTGTTTCAAACCAGTGACCACCAGGTTGCAATATGACAACCTTACCGTCACACCAAGGCTCGCCTCTATTTAAGACTTCCCTGTTTTACATATTATATTTATCCCTCACCCCCTGTATCATTTAAATTTGAACACTTAGCGATCAGTGCTAGAGTTCCAGCCTTGTTCTCCCAATAGCAATACAGATACATGTTGAGACTTGCCTGTTTTACATATTATTTTCATCTCTTGCGACCCTGTATCATTTAAATTTGAACACTAATGCAATCATCGTTTTTTTGCAATGATTACATGTCTGTGGAGACTTGTATTGAGGCTACATTTTTGCTTGTTATCAGCAATGAATCAACTATCGATACGTATTGACTTCTGGCTGATGTGTATAAGATTTTGGGCTTTGGATCTGATACAAAGACAAACATCAAGGAAAAATAGAAGGGCCAATGTATGGAACTGTATCAACCCGTATTGGTCGAGATGATTTGAGATGGTCGATACAGCTCGATTCAAAAACCTCTGTAATGAGACCATTAGAATTCTGGTGATGCTCTGCTGTGAAAAAAAAAAACATTGGGAATGGAGGGGCTGTGATGGCATCCAACACCAAAGTCTGAGCTTTAGGGTGGAGAGGCCTTTCCCACTGTCATAAGCCCAGCTTCCGCAAACTACCCAACCAATGTGGGACTAAAACCCTCCCATTTGTGGCCGTGGAACTATAGTTGTCAAGGCGTTGCCTAGGTGCCTAGGTGCCTAGTGCCCTTGTGATGCCTTGGAAAATAGGGGGCCTTAGTCGCCTAGGTGTCTTGTCAGGCCTTGAACGCCTTGGTGCTTTGACAACTATGCATGGAATGCGAACCCCTTCCATCACAGGCTTACGGGCTGCATCAGGCTGGGAAGCAATTTTATCAGATGTGTGTCATTGCATTGCAAAAGAGGAAGAAGAAAAATGTACCAACCCAGAACAGTTTGTCAGGGATTTAGAAGGTGAAAGTCGTCTCATTGGGATGAGGAAGCTTGCTTGAGTTGCAGCGGTGTGGACTAGGAAGGGAAAAGGAATTGGCAAAAGCAATACATGTTATAGGATCTGAAATTAAGTTTGATGGTGTACATAAAAAACATTACACCCTTACTGAAATCACTACAATTGAATCATTTTAAAGAAGGATTTCACATTCTTCATTGAAAGTTTGAAACCTTAGGGGCTTTTAACTTGCAATTATATCCTTAAGTGCTTATAAAGTTTTATTATTTTCATTTAGACCCTTATTACATTATATTTTACAATTATGCCCTTCGGAGCGTATGATTTACATTTAAATCTCTGAAACTTATGATTTATCGTGAAAGGGTATAAATTGTGATTTGGGATACATTCATTGTTGTCGTGAAATAAATACAGTGGTAGATTGTCTAGTCAGACGGGCAACTTTTGATAGAAGATCTTATGTATGGATTGAATGTCCTTTCTTGTGGCTAGAGAGGTAGTATGGGATGCCTTCCATAAACCTTGGTATAGGTTTTAGTAACTTTTGTTAAGTATTTCCCACTAGAAAAACCTTGTTGATGGCAATGCCAAAGGTGGGGTTCCTCTCAGATGGATGTTATGATGTAACTCTTTTACTTTTCTGTTCTTGTTAAATGCTAATATGAATTGACCTTTTGCAAAAAAAAATCCCAATACACATACTCAGTTTTGGACACTTGCTTAATTGCTTTTTATTATTTATTAATAGATATGATATTGCACTTTCCATTGAGGATTCAACTAAAAAGATGCCTCTATATGAATTTGAATTCTCTTTACTCATAGCAAGGCCTTTGTGTTTAAATTCATATTTATTCCTCTGTTCAAAATCAAGTCTCGAGGGTGTCTCGACCCTCTAGGAAATCAAGATTTTTGGGATCTCGACGAGACTATAAAAAATCCGCGAAGGCTTAAAAAGTGTGTCGGCCCTAAAATGATCATTTTAATGCTTGATACTTTAGGGAAACTCTATTTTAGCATATATAAACACATTTAAACCATAAAATTATAAAAATAATCACATATGGTGTTGGTTTGGATTTACACTCATGTTTGGTAGCCTGTCTGAAGTTCATATGTAAATTTAGGGTAATATTGATTATTCTACATAATGTTACACTAATAGAAAATCAAAGAAGACCAAATGAGCAAGTAAAATTATATTTTAGGAGAAGAATAAATATAATAGCATTTAATTAGTTAATTTTTATAGTCAAAAAATACCAAAGTAGTCAAGTAGACCATATTAATTGTCATCTTGAGATTTTGAACCATGATTTATTGCTTATTTATGTTATGCTTTAAGCACAAGTTTGCTTGTATTTATCCGTATCTTAATTGTGCCCAATGTGTGGTTATTTGCCCTAGGATAAGGTGGTGGACCTTAGAAGGAGATACTTTATTTACTGATAAAGTGGACAAACAAGGAAAGTGGTACTTTTTTTGGAGACACTAATACGTTGTGGAATGAGATGACTTTGTATTAAGAAAATTGCTAAGGATGTCCTGGATGAATTGAAAAGAAAACGTCATTTCTATAGGGAGTCTTGGTAGTGGGATGATGAGGTTCAAGAAGCCATTAATGCTAAGAAAGTTAGTTTTAAGACATGGCAAATAACCAAGGATATAGAGGATTTGAATATGTATAAATTTATCAGAAATGAAGTTAATAGGGTTGTGGGAAAAGCAAGGGGAAAGAAATGGTGAATCTTTATAACAGCCTAAACAAAAGAATGGGAAAAACTATCTATAAAATAGGTAAAATGAGGGAAAAGAAGATTAGAGATTTCAACCATGTTAGATATATTGAAAGTGAAAATGGTAAAGTTCTAATGAGGGATGAAGACATTAAGGAGAGATGGAAAGATTATTTCTATAGCCTAGTAAATGAAGAAATCTCTAGTAATTGTGTCCCAAAAGACTGTTTCACCCATGAAGACACCACATGTCGTAGATATATACGAAATATTAAGGTGCATGAAGTAAAAGAAGTTTTAAGGAGGATGAAGGTAGCCAAAGCACTTGGTCTAGATGGGGTTCCAATAGAAGTGTGGAAAAGCTTAGGAATTTGTGGTTTATCTTGGCTAACCAAGATGTTTAATAAGATTTTCAGCACACGGAAGATTCTAGATGAATGGAGGAGAATCATTGTTATTATGATTTCAAAAAAGATGCAATACCTATAGAGGCATAGAATTAATGAGTCACTTTGAAATTATGATTTGTGAGAGAGTTATTGAAATTCGATTGAGTTAAGTAACTACTATTAAGGAGTACCAAGTTGGTTTTTATGCCAGGAAGAATTTAGGGGTGTCAATTTTTGGCCCGCATCGTATCCCCTGAACCGGGCCGACTGATTAAAACCCGGACCGACACGCACCGTTTACTAAATGTGCCGGGTTTAGGCCCGGGCCAATTATTAATCGGTCGTTCACGGTGCAAGGGTGTAGAACGACGATCACCCAACTGCATCGACCAATTATGGACCAAATCTAACATCAACTGATTGAATGACTATTAACCACTAAAGATTAAATACCTAAAGGCTTAATCTCTCATTTAAGACCCCCATTTTTTATGTCTTTGAGGCTAAGGGACATCATTGAAGTGTAGAAGGATCCCCTTTTTCTTTATTTCCAATAATGCATAATGATAGATCCTGAAGTTTTGGTAGACCATGATGCTCCGTTGACTATTGTGCAATTTGTTCAAGTTGGTGTCTTACTCCCGCCTAAGTAAGGAATAGGGGTGTCAATTGGTCGGTCTCGGTCGGGCCTAATCGGTCACCACCAATTAAATACCTTGCATCGTGACTGACATGTTTAATTAATCGGTCCTCATTTGCGAGACATGGGCACGTTTATATTCGGTTCGGTCGGTCTCGATCCACATTTGGTCTTATGCTAATCGGTTTAATCAGTTGATTAACGGGTTTCAATGATGCAAACCAATTGGTCCGTAATAGGTTATGCTATTCGATCTTATGCTAATCGTCTCAATTTTTTTTTATAAATAATTATTTCTCATTAAGGGTTTGTGAGAACATCCTTCTTAACTGCCTTTATATCATAACTGGTCCATAATCGGTTATGCTATTCGGTCTTATGCTAATCGTCCCAATTTTTTTTTGATGAATAATTATTTCTCATTAAGGGTTTGTGAGAACGTCCCTCTTAACTGCCTCTATATCATCAACTACCTAACTGTTATATTCAATCATATTCTTTAGGAGGGAGTAGGACACCAACTTGAACAAATTGCACAATTATCAATGGAGCATTATGGTCTACCAAACTATAGGATCTCTCATTATGCATTATTGGAAATAAAAAGAGGATCCTTCTTCTATACTTCAATGATGTCCCCTAGCCTCAAAGACAAAAACTGGGGGCCTTAAATTAGAGATTAAGCCTTTAGGGATTTAACCTTTAGCGGTAAATAGTCATTTAATCGGCTGATGTTGGATTAAGTCTATAATCGGTTGGTATGGTCGGGTGATCGTCGGGTTACACCCTTGCACCATGAACGACCGATTAATAATTGATCTGGGCCTAAGCCTGACATGCTTAGTAAACGGTGTGTGTTGGTCTGGGTTTTAATAGGTCGGTCCGGTTCGGGGGATACGGTGTGGGCTAGGAATTGACATCCCTACTATGGAATATGATTGAATATAACAGTTTAGTAGTTGACGATATAGAAGCAGTTAAGAGGGACGTTCTCACAAACCCTTAATGAGAAATAATTATTCATACAAAAAAAATTGGGACGATTAGCATAAGTCCGAATAGCATAACCGATTATGGATCGGTTATGATACAGAGGTAGTTAAGAGGGATGTTCTCACAAACCCTTAATGAGAAATAATTATTCATAAAAAAAATTGGACCATTTGCATAAAACCGAATAGCATAACCGGTTATGGGCCGGTTGGTTTGCATCATTGAAAACCGTTAATCAGCCGATTAGATTGATTAGCATAGGGCCGATTATGAACCGAGACCGACTGGATTGGATATAAGTGTCCATCTCTTGAAAATGAGGACCGATTAATTTAACATGCTAGTCACGGTGCAAGGAATTTAATTGGTGGTGATCGATTAGGCCCGACCGAGACCGACCGATTGACACCCCTAAGGAAGATTCACGACATAATCTATTTATTTAGGAGACTCATTGAAAAATTTAGAAATTGCAAGAAGGATTTCCATATGATCTTTATTTGACCTAGAAAGAGCTTATGACATAGTCCCTTCCAACTTAATCTGTCAAGTACTAGAAAAGATGAGTGTTTCAAGTAAATACGTGGACATAATCAAATACTCGAAGAGATGTCTTTATTTACCTAGGAAAAGCTTATGACATAGTCCCGTACACAGTTAATCTAGCAAGTACTAGAGAGGATAAGTGTTTCAAGTAAATACGTGGACATAGTCAAAGACTCAAAGTGATGTATTATAGTGGTGTTAAATGAAAAAACTGTAGGGGAGTCAAGGTAGTGAATTTTCAATTACTATTGTGTTACATCAAGGTTCAGTTTTAAGCCTTTGTTTGTTTGTGCTTATCATGGATGATTTAACTAGAGGCATTCAAGATGAGGTTCCTTGGTGTATGCTTTAGGTGATGATATTGTTTTTGTGGATGAGACAAAAGCAAAGAAAAGCCAAGTTAGAGTCACAGAGACCAACTTTGGAATCAAACATTTCAAGATAAGTAAAACGAAGACAGAGTATAGTATAACTTTAGTCAACACTAAGGATAAATAATGAGGTGGAGAAAATTGATGAGGGAGATTTTGTAAAGTGATTAGTGTAGGTATCTAAGCTCAATCATAAATGAAGAAGGTGATATAAATGATGATGTTTCACAGTGAATTAAAATAGGATGGATGAAGTGGAGAAGTGCGTCTGGAGTATTGTGTGATCGATGTGTTCCTTTAAAACTTAAATGAAAATTTTATAAAACAATCATTCGACCGATTATGATGTATGGTATGGAATGTTGGGCAAATAAGAAGCATAATATAGATTAATTCAATGTAGTTGAGATGAGGATGTTGAGATGGATGTGTGGTAAAACTAGGAAGGATAAGCCAGGAATGACCATATTAGAGTTGATTTAGGAGTAGCTTCAATACATGATAAGTTACGAAAAAGTCGTTTGAGGTGGCATGATCATGTTCCATGTAGGTTTTTAGGTGTTTTAATACAAAAGAGTGATTTGATTCAAGATTGAAGGGACTAAAAGATCTAGGGGCAATACCTAAAATGACTCTAGGAGAGGTGGTGAGGAAAAACATGCATGGCTTAGGCTTTTATCAAGTATGACTTTGAATAGAGCTGATTGAAAGGGTAAGGATCCATGTACCTGACCCTATTTAATTGATTGTTGTTGTATCCAACACCTCTCCGATGCGTCTCCGAGATTTCTTTTAAATGACTTTTCCAATATATTGCCTGATACCGGTACTTTAAACCTTGATTATCAGAACTGCTTATATGTGATGCATTTTAATTAGTGTTAAAATTTTGCATCTAATTATTTATAGAAAGGGAGCAGCCGAGCTGGGCAAGTTTTCAAAACCCATTGGCCCAACCCAGACCTGTTTAGATTGGGTAGGATATCGTGGGCCAGTCTTTGGAACCCTTTTTTTTCTTTTCTTTTCCCATTTTCATGTTTTTACATATATATGTTAACAAAACTTGGAAATTTTTTCATCCCATGTATCTGTATTATATATGTCTAGATGTAAATACAGAGGTTTGGGTTGGGTCAAGCTGAACCTAGGGCATCAGCCCAAGCCCAACTCCAGGCATGGAAATCCCAACCTAGTCCAGCCTTTGGGTTGAAAAGCCCCGGGCACTGGCCCTGAAATTTTTGGGTGGGCTTGGACTTGCTGGGCCGAACTTGCACCTCAGCAGCACAATGAATTTTTTTAGTTATTTGCACTTTTTTTCCAACTTTTTTCACTGATTATTGTTTCTGCCCGTTTATAGATCTTTAATCTTTAATGTGCATAATTCTCAGGCTTCGTCTGTCACAATTGGGGGTCGTCAAGTTTTTATCGAGGAGAAAAGAACTACAACTCGAGGCAAGTGACAATTTTTTTAGGATAATATATATTTTTTTGTTTCATCTGCTCATTTTTAAAACCTAGTGTGTAGTTGGCATTAATGATACTACCGTTGTGAGGATAAGAAGTCTCACCATAGTTGTTTTTGTAACTGACAATTGCTGGTTATACAGTTGTTGGCAGTGGGAGAGGGGTTCGGTTCCCTCCAGGAAGGGGTGGTGGATTCAGAAATGACAATTTCAGGGGCCGTGGGAACTTCAGTGGCAACCGGGGTTATGGCAGAAATGAGTTCGGAAACAGGGGTGAGTTTTCAGGGCGAGGGAGAGGTCCTGGGCGCAGTGGTGATAGTTACCAGCGAGTTGATGAGATTGCGAATGGAAGAGTTGGCCGCCAAGGTGGTCAGACTGCCGTTTCCGCATGAAACTGTGAATTATTGATTAGGGGTGAAGGTAATTTTTAATGAGACGAGGGTATTCTCGGCCAGTATTTGATCATTAAATTGGGTTTGCAATTTCATAGTTTCAGCTTTGCATTGAGTTAATTCTTTTGACTCTAGATGAGGTTTAAATTCGAGATGAGAGGGTCTTTTGTTGTAATTTTGGATTTTTTTCGTCACAATTTTGTACGCGAGTCATTGTGGATATAGATGATATTAGAAATTCAGGGTAAATCCAACTTATATGCAAGACCTTAGCATATTATCATGTTTTATTAGTAAAGGATTTTGGTGAAGTTTCTTTTACAATGGATGTATGAATGTTCAATTGCTTTCCATTTGTTGGAGGATTGATTAACCCGTTCAATGAACGTCCATATTTCTGCATGGCAAGACCTTGCAGGAGTAAGGCTACACATATTCTGTCCCTCCTCAGACTGATTGGATTTGTCCCTCTCTAGACCTTGCAGTAGCAAGATCCTCGTGTGGATTACGACGTCCTTTTTTTATTATTGAATGAATGGTTCAATCATTCAAATAATTCAATCAACATTTGCAAATTCCATGTAGGGGTGGGGGTTGAGGTTGGGCTGAATATTAATACTTTCAACCAGCCAGCAAGTGAGTTAATGAATCTCAAACGCTGTGTTTGGTTGTAAAGGGAATTGAAGCCTGAAGGGAAGGGATATAAAATTTTTCAACTTGAAAAAAAAAATGTTATAATGGTTATAACACGTGCTACCACATTGCTACCTAATTAATTCTAAATTATTTCATTTTTAGTTATTTACTTACATTTCACCTTGCATTCAAATCCTTGTATTTAAAAAAAATAAAATAAATTTTACATCTTATTAGTATTATTATTAAATATGTCAAGAAATTTAAGTAGTTTATATAATTATTTTGTGTTATAAATTATAAAAATTTCCTCTTTTAAGTTTAAAAATTTATTTTCCCTTCCCTTCAATTCCCCTTGCAATCAAACACAACCAAAAGGTTCAACCTTTTGCAAAACCAACATTATTGAATGAATTGTTCAATCATTCAAATGGTCCAATCAATTTTTGTACATGCAAGGGCAAATGGTATCAGCTCGATTTCTGCAAGTTGGATACAAGATTTGACACAGCAAAAGCTGCAGATCCTCCAGTGACACAGATCACAGCCACCACAACCTGTAATGCCACCTCCCATGGGTATTGTTCAGGCACAATGTAAACACAGAGGGGGCCCAGAACTAGCAGTCCCATGCTCACACTGAAGAGTGCTCCTGGGGTCCCTGGGTCTGTTGCAGCTGATAACACGCCAAACTCCTCAGCTTTTGACAGTAGCCCCAGTTTCTCTATGGTAGACAGGGAGAGACCAAAGTTCTCTGCTGCAGATAATAACCCTGCTTTCTCAGCCTTCGTAAGTAGTCGCAACTGCTCTACTCTAGTTAGTAGTTTTACTGAGGGCGAGGAGTTCACTGCACCATTGCGGGGCCCTGGCTCACCAGGGGAGAAGACTATCGAACCCTGCATGTATTTCAGTGTTTGCTTTTGTCATAATGAACCACGTATTATAGATGGGTATAAACATGCTCAGCGAAAGTATCATGTTTTATAAACATTTTAAGCAACCAAAACTTAAGGATAATATTATTTAAGTCATTAATGTTTGAAGGTGAAATAGATGATGAACCAAAAGTGGTTGTTAAAAAAAAAAAAAAAAAAAAAAAAAACCCAAGGGGTTAGCTCAGTTGGAAAGACCAATATCTCAGAGGTCATGAGTTCAACTCTCCTTGGGGCCTACCTACCCCCTACTCCCCCCCAAAAAAAAAAAAGAAGCTTAGGGAAAGAGAGTAATTTGGGTCTTTGACATGTTCTGAAATATCAGGGTGGATGGTATGGTGAGTGTCCAATTTAACAATGCATCCACAGTTCTGAATCATTTTGAACAAAAGCAACCATAAATTTCTGAATGTGTCATATTTGAACAAAAGCAAGTATCAAAACAGATTAATGAGATACTCTTAGGTTATAATAGAGGCTGCGAGGCAAGTAGCATGAGGGTGAATTGGTGGCAGGTCCTTTCTTTGTCATACATACTACTGTACTATGATACCAGCAAGGATCCGGAACAAAGTATGGGAGGCAAAGTGAAATAGCTATAAAAGAAAGAAAAAAAAGGGCAAAATGTTAAAACATGTATATCTTGAACATCAATTTTTACACCTTAATTCTTATTCTAATACAATGATGAAAAAAAGTTGGATAAAATATCGTTTAAAATACAAAACAACATAATTATCTAATCCAAAAACTTTAGAATTAAATATAAAAAATCCTACATTTCATGTTAAATTGAATAAAACTCTAAGCATTAATCTTAGATTAATTCTGAGAAATTGCAAAACTCAAATAAAGTTACACTAAGACCAAAAAAATCCAAACATAGATATGAAAGGAGTAAAACAGTAACCATAAAGATAATGAGGGTTACAGAAACACCTTTGTGGCTTTTCTTTGTTGTTGCTGTTGTTCTTTTTTATTTAGAGAGAGAGAGAGAGAGAGAGAGAGAGAGAGAGAGAGAGAGAGTCTGAGAGAGAGTCTGATATGGGGTACTAATGACAGAGAATGAGAAAGTTATCTAAAATGTTTAGGAGTTGAATTAAGAAGAGATTGTCGTAGATTTAGGTACCTCACTGATACAACAACTCAAGAGCTGATGGAAGGTGTAAATAGACCCTTTAATCAATCCTATACTAGGTTTCCTAATCTAGCACACATCTAAATTAGCATTGAAGGAGCAAAAATAAAATAAAATTAATTGATTAAAGTTAGCTCATCGAAATCTTCTTTTTTTTTTTTTTTTTTAGGCAAAAGGTTACATGCACGAGCATGCATGTGCATAGTCATGCATATAGCAATTAGATCATAGTAAATGCCTCTACGTGATATCAAAAATATCCCTTCATAAAAACTAATGATTGAGAAAACCTCCTGTTTATGAATCCCTTCGCCTTTTTTAATTGTGGGTTCAGCATTAAGGGCAAAGTAATGGGAGAAAACCAACTACTCTTTTTTTTCCTCTTCTTTTCTTATATAGTTATATATTGTTAGGCTGCACGCTGGTAGGAGCAAGGAATAGGAAAATAGTGGAGTGTATTGTGCCTCTAAGCACAGGTCTGGGGTGGGATTTTGGCTCTAAAAAGATTGAAGTTAGTTCATTATAGACTCCTTAAAACTGTGTTTCTCTCATTCACTGAAGCTAACACTTTTGGACAGCAACTAACCAACGGTGGTACATTTACCATTAGCACAGTCATTTTGGCAACGTTTTACTAGAATGGACCCTAATGACCTGAACACCCCCCCCCCCCCCCCAAAAAAAAAAAAAAAAAAAAAAAAAGCCAATTGGGAAAATTCAGCCTCCAATTTAAGGCTTTGCTTTTGCCGATGACTCATGTAACATTAACAGTTAACACATGTGACATGTTTCAAAAATATGGAAAAAATTATGTTCTCCTTCCTTAACTACGCTTTTGGGAGAGGTAATTTAGTCCACTACCTTTTGCTTCCCTGTGAATACGTTAGATTTGGCCCCAATTTCTTAACCTCCTGTGTTGTAGTTGTTGCGACTTTAGTTCGACAGTCTAGGTGTCACCTAGACTTATCTAGGTGTCATCCAAGCTGGCGATGTTTAATTTTTCTTTTATTTTTTCAATCTTTGTTTTGGACTCTAAATTAGCAATTCCTTCTTGGACTCTACTACTGTATTTTGGACTCACTTTAGGAGTTCTTTCCTTAGTCTATAAATAAAGGCTAGTGTGAGGGGGAGAGGTACAACAAATGTTTCTCTCCTCTCACAATTCTCTTCCCCACTAGCACCGGAACCGGCCCCTGCTCCTCCTCCTCTGCAAGTTTATCACCGTCATCCCTGTTCTACACTAGCACCGGTAGCTGCCCCTCTCTCGGCTCCCTCTTCACTGGATCTTTTGTCTACTGATTTTCTATTACGCTTCGCAAAGGTACTTGTTCGTGTGCTCAGTGCTCAGTGCTCAGCCATCCCAAGTAACCTATCCTATTACTCATTATGTATCTACATCCCATTTCCCCTTGTTTCACTAGGCCTTTGCTTATGCCTTATCCCATACTGTTATTCCCACATCGTATACTGCAGCACTAACCCGGACTGAGTGGAAAACAAGTATGGATGTCGAGATGGACGCTCTCCTTTCCCGACATACCTGGTCCCTCGAGGAGTTACGAACCGATAAGAAGTTGTTTGTTGTCGCTGGGTATTCACAATGAAATATAATCCCGATGATACTATGGAACGTCTGAAGGCTAGTTTGGTTGCCAAAGGCTTTACTTAGACTTATGGAGTTGATTATTTTGAGACTTTTCCCCCTGTTGCACGTCTCAATTCTGTTTGGGTTCTTATATCTCTTGCTATCAATCTAGACTGACCTCTTCAATTAGATATCAACAATGCCTTCTTATATGGTGATTTACATGAAGATATCTATATGGAGTAACCTCCAGGTTATGTTGCTTAGGGGGAGAGTGCTGCCCACAACATGTGCAAACTTCACAAAGCGATATATGATCCGAAGCAGTCTCCTCGTGCTAGGTTGTAAACCTATTAATGTTCCTATGGACCCTCACCTTAAATTGGCTACCTGTAACAATGAGGATTTTGGAGATGCTCATCAGTATCACCGGCTTATTAGCAAGCTTCTCTATCTCACTATTACTCGGTCTGACATTTCACATTTGGTTGGGATTTTAAGTCGGTTCATACAGACTCCAAAACAACTTCGTTGGGATGCTGCTTGTTGGATTTTGAGGTATCTCAAGGGGGCCCCTAGTAAAGGATTGCTCTATCAGTCTCATCAAAATATTGATCTATGTGGTTATTCTGATGCTAATTAGGTTGGTGCCGATAATGATTGAAGGTCTACTACTGGTTATTGTAAAATTCTTGGAGGAAATTTTATTACTAGGCATAGTAAGAAGTAGATTATAGTTGCAAGATCTAGTGCTAAAGCTGAATACCGTTCTATGGCTCAGACTTCGGCAAAATTGATGTGAGTAAAGAATCTTCTTGGTGAGTTGGGATTTTCGATTACACAGCCTATTCCTATGTACTGTATAATCAGGCTACCATTCATATTGTGAGCAATCCTGTTTTCAAGGAATGTACCAAGCATATTGAAGTCTACTGTCACTTAGTTCGAGTTGCATTTAGGAGCAAAGAAAATGCCTAACTAAGCCCTAGGAATGGCTTAACCAAGCCCTAGGAATGGCTTTCTCCTTCTATAAATGTTGGGAGAGGTTGGTTTTATTAATACTGGACTGGCTATGCGTAATGAGATATCTACTCCTTTCATTGACTCCAGCTCTCAACTTGGTGATATTTTTACAAAGGCATTGTTCATGGCTGTTTTTCTTCAAAATTGCTGCAAGCTGGGACTTGGTGATATCTATGTCCCTCCTCCAGCTTGAGGGTGAGTGTTGCGACTTTATTTCGATAGTCAAGGTGTCACCCAGGCTGGTGATGTATAGTTTTCTTTTATTTTTCAGTCTTTGTTTTGGACTCTAAATTAGCGATTCCTTCTTGGACTCTACTGCTGTATTTTGGACTCACTTTAGGAGTCTTTTTCTTAGTTTATAAATAAAGGCTACTGTGAAGGGGAGAGGTACAACAAAATTCTCTCCTCTCTCACAATTCTCTTCTCCACGATCTCACCCTCTCTCTCTATTTTTTCTTGGTTCGGTTTATCACTGTTACAGTAGTCCTTTCTTTTGTGATCTGTAATTTTATGAGGATTTGGCAGCTTTATGCAAGAAGAAATGAGAGGGATCTCCTGGAAATAAACTCCGCTGAAGGAGGTAGAGAGGTATATGTTAGGAATGGAACAATAAGACCTGTAGAGGCACATCAAATAATGTACCAGAGCCGACGATGGTCAAAATAGCATGGCCTGTTTTCAGTGTTCGTACATTTTGGGTAATCCCAAGGGGTTTTATCTTCTACAGTATAAGCAGGTGACTATCTTCTTCCAACCCATTGAGATTCTCACAATATTAGAGTGGTGTGCATTCCTTGTTTAAGCTCTGATCCACAATGAAGATCTAGATCGTGCAATTTTTTGAAATACCAATTGCTCAAGGGATATTTCTAGACCAGCTATGCACTTGCAGTCCACCCAGTTATGAAAATTTAGAGCTTTGACATAACAGGTCTCTTGGCTCCTATGAATTGTTTGGCTTTGTTAAAGAGTCAATAGTTGTGTTTCCTATGGTGGCTTGACTTTCTCTGTTATAATAAAAGCTGCTTATCTATGGCGGGGTGGGGGCAAAAGAAATAAAAAAAGGCACAACTGAGATGCTGCACTTAATATACTACACAGCTGATATGGCCTTACGTACATGGAATGGTTCATAGGTTATTACTCTGCCAAGCCATTTAGGAATTGTTGGAATTGGGCCACCATTTGAACACGATGTCAAAATGAGAGGCAAGGACCTAAGAAAATGCAAGATTCTGTGGACCATTGTTGGATGAGAAGAGCCAGCTAATAACTGCTGAAAGAATATTTCCAACACTGCATTTTCAATGAACTGGAGTTGGAAGCATGAAAATGAAGCCTAAGAAGAAGTGATTTTAATCTTCCCTAAAGAGAGTTTGCAATGAGCCAAAAAAAGAAACAAATGATGTACATGTGATACCTAAACATTCCATCTATACCTAAGGGGCCTAGATTCCATAAGAACAACCACCAAAGCTAACTTTTGTATGGTAACTGAGAGGACAAGATTAATATCTAATGATAATAATCAAAGAGAGGATGGGTAGCACAATAATCTTCCAATCCCTCCGCATAGGTCATTTGGATATGCCATGTAATGCTTCGAGAGTAGATGCATACCATGTCGCTCCAACCTTCATAGATACTACCATCTTGGGTAGCTGAGTCAATGCCCCTCTAATCATTCTGCCATTACTTTCCATTCATGTGCTCCTCACAACTATGAAAAAGAAAGAAAGAAAAAAATGTATCTCCATAGTAGGCTTCCTTTTGTTCCAATAGGCTATGAAATACCCAGCCTTCAAGAAGCTAAAAATATAAAAAGGAAAGACCAGTAAAGAGGTCTTGCAAGTAGTTAACAGGTCGGGACCATTATTCACTGATTTGTATTTGAAGCAGTTTGTGTCATCATTAAAGATGGCGTACGGGTCCTCTAAAGCTTTCTTCGTACCAAACTGAAACAGAAGGAGTTTTATCTAAGCTAAGCTAAGCCGGTGGATCAGAGAATACATCTCCAGGAGCTTTGTTTGTGGTATTAGGTTACATTGACAGCGAAGTTTCCATCCATATCAAAAGGGGGGTGGGTTCAACCTTTCTGATTGATCTGCCAACCCTCTTTCTGCCGAAGAGATTTAGGCTCAATAGTGGTATTTCATCTGCAAGTGGATTGGTTGCATGTGTATTTCACTAGCTTGTGGGCGAGGGGATTAACAGCGCCTCTCCAATTGATGAAAAACTTATAAAGAAAAGACCAGAGAATAGCTTAAGGAATGTCTCCAGATAGTGGCCCAGGTGCCCTCTAAAGTACTGAAGAAACTAAAGGAATAGATCCATAAGTCTCTAGTAAAGGTAGAGTGTATAAATAGTAATTTGACTGATTCACCATCTTTTAAGGCACGCCTACTTACTTTAGGATGAATAGGCAAATTTTCTTCCAAAGCATGTTGTAGGCGTTCAATTTGAGATTACTAAATAACCAAAAGCAAACCTTATATTGGGTGAGGCTTCTGCAAAATATTTTATGGGCAAAGAGAAGGGATTCATTTGGTGGGGGAAAAAAAAAAGTGAGGGTAAAAACACCAATAAGGTAGGCAATACAATTCTAGAGTTTGATTCCGTGAAGGAAATGAAAACACGAGATAGTTGTTGGAAGAATTCAACATCCTCAAGCTGAAACTCTATCAAACCTCTGCTAAATCTGAAGACTCATTTTGGATTTGGGATAAATCATAATTCATAAACCTAAATCACACACTGGCTTCATGAACCTCGCAACGAGCCTGTGGATTGCAAAGACAACCGATCTTCAATGAATTGGAAACTGAATTCGGCATATCCCCTGTACTATATCTACTTCCCACCAATTTTTGTTTGATCTAGTGGGTTATTGCAAATATAGCGTTTAGTTAAATAAGTCAAGATATTATTATAATAAGTTCACTAATTTGGCAGCCAAAGACTTCAAGTTAATTGCCTGCATCCTCTCTGCTCAATGCATGGAAGTGAAGAACAAAATTTGCCCATATCCTGAGATTTTAGTTCTTTTGAGATTGACAGAAAGAGGTGTCCCAAACAGTTTCTGATTATCCGTTCAGAGAAGTCTGAAACCACAGGTAAGGTGGGGTTATTATCTTACCTCCTAATGTCAACAATACCATTCTATCACCCTATACTGACCCAACGGTCATCAGAACATATCTAGAACATATCTTGGCCAGAGAGAGAGAGAGAGAGAGAGAGAGAGAGAGAGAGAGAGAGAGAGAGGCAATAAGGCCTCTTTTTTTTGGTAAGAGGGGGGTGGGGGGATTTACATAGGGCCCTTTAAATAGGTTCGAGTAGCAGTAAAATTAAAGAACTGAAGAAAGAAAATGAGAATCTGGTGGAGATGAGTGAGCGTATGAGCAGTAACTGACCTTTTTAGAGCCAACAGTTGGAGTAGCAGATGGAGTAGGCTTTTGGGTAGCCATGGACCGAAGGCGTAAAGGTGAAAATGCTGCAGAGTAATCTGTTGCCCGTTTATTGATTCTTTTCTTAGGAGAAGATGAGAAGAATGAGAATCCTCCACTGCTGCTCTGTACTGCCATTGCTTCTGTCCACTTTTCTTCTCTTTTTCTTCAATGGGTTTGCAAAGCAAAGCAAAGCAACTGTTATTCGATTTGTAGGGTTTGCGTGGCCTTCACTGTAAGAAGGTGCAAGGCTAAAAGGCTGAAAGGCATCCAAATTGGGTGATGGAGAAGGCAGTTTCATCATGGATTGGTCCTCTAATGATTGCCTGTAGACGTGTCAGAAAAAGGTTGGATACTTTATATGAACAATGTGTCTATGTAATCCACCACCCCTGTTGCTGGGGGATTCAAATCGTCTCTTCCCTTCCCCTTCATCAGATTTCGGGAGGAGGGATGGCGGCTTGGATGGATGGCCATCATCTGATTTCGGGTGAATCCGAATCATTCATCCGAGTCGACACCTCAGCTGACAAGCTGAGCCGATAAGGTTGTCAGCTCGGATGGATGGTTTAGATTCATCCGAGAGTTAGGTGTCGGCCATCCATCCAGACCGCCGCCTCTCCTCCCAAATCTCAGGGAGGAGACGATATGGATCCGTTACGGGGCAGGGATGGACGTGGACCTTCTCCTGTCTCAGCCGCTCAAACTTAAGGACAACCAGTGAACTGAGCAACGGCCAACGGGGTACCTCGTCCACCAAAGTCTTCTTATATACCTCTTTATTTTTTTTTGGATAAATTACATGGATGTCTCCTTCACCATTCATTTAATAAGCAACATGCTTGACTCCCCGTTACTTTTAAATGTTTTATCAAAAGAAAGAAGAAAAAAAAAAAGGTTTAAGTGTTAATAAAATGTAAGAAAAATTTCATATACACCATAATAAGAATTGCTAACATCATCTACCAATCATTTATCAAAAAAAAAAAAAAAAAAAAAAAAAAAAAAACATCATCTACCACCCATAAGTTCGCAAAAACATTATCTACCACCTAAAATCTTTGCACCGCTAATCAAATAAGCCTACTCCATCCAAAGATTCTCGTTAGTTGTTAATGTCAGCTGAAATAGAACCGTTAATAGGCAATACTACCCTTTGAGCCAAGTTAAAAGATGATTTATACCCTTTTCGATTCCCACATCTTCTTCTTCTTGGCCGTATTGATATCCCAACTTTGTCAATCGTAGATTCGTGGCCCTTCTCCTAAACTGAAATCCAATCCTTTTACCCTTTTTCTCGATCACTCTTCATTTTCAATTTGTACAGAATACTACTAGAACTACTAGAAATCATGAGGAAAACAAGGGGTTTCTAGTTGGGACAAAAGCTCGTGAAGGTCTTCAAATAGGGCCAAAGGCGTAAACGGAATCCAGATGGGTACAACCTTTTGCAACGTTCACCCTCTCCAAACTGTAAGAGTAAGACGATATCAAAAATTTGTGATTGGGGTCGAAATTTGAAGCGAGGAGTGAAGATGCTCTGTTGTGCAAGACTGATTTGAAGCGTTCACCATCTCGAAATTCTCGAAGCATCAAAGTTGCAAAAGGTCCTGGAGACACCTCTCGTCTAATCGAAATCTTAAGAGAGTGGAATTAGTAGATTGTAGACTTAAGAAGAGCATTGTGATTGTTGTAGACATTTTCGACCTCTTTTTCTCTTAAGCTTCTTCTCTGTAATTACTTCTGAAATCAGCCTTGACACTCGAATCAAGACATTTCAATAATACATCGGATTCCATGAACGGAGATTCAAAATACTCTTTGAGAAGTTCAAATAATCCTCGAAGCCTACCAATTTTGCTGCAAGCACTGTGTCTATGAGATCATGGGACTCGTAGATGGCAAGAAATTTCAGTACATCGAAGAGATCCTCGAAAATAGACATCTCAAAAGAAGGCTTTGTTGTTCGTATAATCTCTCTGTATGGGAAATGGGTATGTATGCTCATGCCTCTCAGATGTTCGATCAATTTCTTGAACTGAAATGCCAACGAAATGTGATGGCTTTCAATTCCCTTGTCATTGCTTGCATTGTCACACCTCAATTCCGACTGAACTAGAAGTGTGGGTGAACCGTCTCCAAACCACGACTCACACCAGGATTTCAATAGACCGTGTCAACAAACCATTCCAAACAAACTAACCATAATCAGAGAAATATAAATAGCAGCGGAATTAAATAATAAATGAACTGAGTTTGCTAATTATAAATAAATAATAGATCCAATTATTTCCAACCACAACGTAAATAAATAAATCCTTTACATTGTTTAAAAAATCACTTGAAAGAATAAATAATAAAAACCTAAAGAAACACACGGTAAGAGCACTCGCATGAGGCATCATGCTCGTCCTCTACTGTCTGTGTATCTAAAGTCGTCACTGTCCTGTAAGCTGGAGCAGCCATAAAGTCCTCAATAGTGTATCCTCCATTAACATCTGAAAAATATGGTGTATACATGGGATGAGCTCACAACTTAGCTTAGTAAAACACAAGACCAATACAACATACAAAATGCATGAGATAACATTACAATTGGGTTAGGTAAAACTTGCAAAATGCTATGGTAAGGTTTGACGGCCACTGCACCTCCATGCATGAGAGTGTGAGCACACCCAACAGTCAGGCTCCGATCCACACTACTGCTGCTGCCCCACATCACTCACTCCCGTATAGAGATAGAGTTAGAGTCTGGCGAGTAGGCAGAACCACCATCCCACGTCCTTCCCCTGATATCCTACACCGCACCAACACCTAAACCCCTGTTGGCAAGGGCTTGCAAGTGGGTTCCTTTTCTAACCAATCCTATATGTCATCACATTATCTATGGCCCTACCCCAGCACAGCTCCCTACGACATAGGCATAGGGTTTGTCACACCCCAATTCCACACTATTCAGAATGGTGTGATGAACCGCTAATAAACCAACGGTTCAACTAGGATCTCGAATAGGCTGTGTCCGTTTGCTTAAACCATACACATCCACAACCATAATCAGAGTAAATAAACAATAGCAGAAGTCTTATATATTAAATGAACTGAGAATTCTAAGAGTGATAACATAAATAAAATATCCAATTATCTTTCATTGACTAAGACATAAGTAAATAAAATAATCAATTACATTTTCTCTGTAATTTAAACAAATCTAATAAAAAACGCATGAGTTGTATTCGCATGACGAATCATGCGACTCCATCATAACTTCAGCGTCCATCGCCGCAACGTGTCTGTACATAAGAGCAATGATATAATCTTCTATAGTCGTACCTGCATCATCAACTAAAAACATTCTACGTCGAAAGGGTGGGCACACATCACGACTCAGTGAGCAAACAAAACAATGCAACAAACATATGCATGCATTCAATTCATATCTTTGGTCTGGTTCATAAGTTTGCAATGTGCTATAGAAAGGATAGGTGGCCATCGCACCTCTAGACACGAATGTGTGGAACCGTCCAACGGATCAAACACCATTGCCACCCCCACATGCATCCACCATGGAATAGAGATAGAGCTAAAGTGCTTAGGACCGCATCGCATCACACTTCCCCTGATGCTCTACCCATACCAACACGTAAGCCCCTGTTGGTGAGGGCTTGCAAACTGGACTCGCAACTAACCAATCCTAATGTCAAACAGTGTATCCAAAGCCTCACCCCAGCATCCCTCAATATGTCCATAGAGATAGTGCTAAGGCCCCTCGGCAGAGTTAGAGACTACACGGTTCGAGACCACCTCCCCTGATGCCCTACGACGTAATAGTTCTGCTAAGGTAATGGCGATACGACGATGCTAGTAGACAAGACTTGAGTAGAGATAGAGCTAGAGTCTGGTGACCAGGATGAACCACAGTGTCACGTCCTCCCCCTGATGCTCCACTCGCATCAAGTACACTAACCACACACATACATTCACATGCCTATTCCTAGCATCATCATCATCATCATGTTATAATAAACAAAATTAAATATGCATGAACAGTAATAACAGGAATAGGGGATGACATGTGATATGCACATTACAATCATACAATCATAGAGTCATACATGGTATTGGACTCAATAAACAAAAATAGTTTATTATTAGCCAATTAGTTTAGGTCTTGTTCCCTCACCTTTGATTGAGCATAGATCCTCGTTCAAGCTTTATGAATCACTTTCAAATCAGTAGAAAGTCCTAACAAGTCGATAGATTTTAATTAGAATTAATTTCAATAAATTTAGACTAGCTGAAATCGTAGGGTCGCAGGTAGGGTAGCACCTAGGGTAACAGTTTTCTGCGACCCTAGGGTGTAGGGTCAGACGTGGGGTCGGATACCATTCGACCCTATGTGCGACCACACCCTCCCTGGGACTTCCCGAGGGCATGTGATCGATCTATGGTCTGATAGGTCCATTCTAAGAATGTTCTATGGCTCATAACTATGATTTTTACATACTTTCCATTGCCTATGATGATTACTTTCATGGATTCCTTTGGAACTCGTCCATGGATGGATGATTTGGGTTTCTCTTAATCCTATCTTCTTTATAATCTATTCTTTACTCTTAATTTATGAAAGGAATTTGGTTCATACCTGAGGTTGGCTGAGATTCAGAGGTGTCTCTGAACTTCCTCCTCTTCCTTAGTCTTTTCTTCAATTTTCCTTCTCTTCTTCTTTTCCTTCTCTTTCTCTTTCTCTCACTTTCAATTAGGGTTCTAAAAGGAGTGAAAGAGGCTAAGAGACGTCCTATTTATAGAGAAAAACCCTCTAAAATAAGTCACATCGAGTTTAGGAAAGAACCCCTTGGAATTAGGGAAGTTTCCTAATTTACGGTTTCTGTCTGTCATCGTAGGGTCGGACGTAGGGTCGCAGAATCCATCGACCCTACGTTTTTCTAGTCATGTGACCCTATGACTAGAAAGTCATGGGTTGGACTTCTGTTGAGGTGGGGTCGACCCTATCTGTTTAGGCATGCGACCCTATGTAAGACCTGTATCAAACTAACCGATCTTACCACCTTGTACCAGGTCTACCTATCATGGTCGAGCCCAGTGGACCAAGTGCGTGAAGGAAATCCCAAAACCAAGTATGAATTTGACCCAAAAACAGTAAATTTGAGGATAGGGTCGCATGCCTAAACAGGTAGGGTCGACCCCACCTCAATAGAAGTCCAACCCATGCCTTTTTGGTCGTAGGGTCGGATGACTTGAGAACCATAGGGTCGACGGGTCCTGCGACCCTACGATCGACCCTATGATGACAGACTGAAACCGTAAATTAGGAAACTTTCCTAATTTCAAGGAATCCTTTCCTAATCTCGATGTGACTTATTTTGGGAGGTTTTTCTCTATAAATAGGACATCCTTTAGCCTATTTCACTCCTTTTAGAACCCTAATTGAAAGTGAGAGAAAGAGAAGGAGAAGGAAGAGAAGAAGAGAAGAAAAATTAGAGAAAAGACTAAGAAAGAGGAGAAACTTCAGAGAAACCTCTGAATCTCAGCCAACTTCAGGTATGAGTCTAATTCCCTCATAAATTAAGAGCCTAGAGTGGAATAGAAAGAAGTTAGGATTAGGAGAAACCCAAATCATCTATCCATGGATGAGTTTCGAAGGAATCCATGGAAGTAATCATCATAGACAATGGAAAGTGTGTAAAAATCATAGTTATGAGTCATAGAACAATATTAGAATGGACCTACGAGACCTCAGGATCGATCACATACCCTCGAGAAGTCCTAGGGAGGGTGTGGTCGCACATAGGGTCGATGGATAACCGACCCCATGTCAGACTCTACCCCTAGGGTCGATTGGGTAATCGACCCTAGGTACTACCCTACCTGCGACCCTATGATTTCAGCTAGTCTAAATTTATTGGAATTAATTCTAATTAAAATCTATCGACTTGTTAATAGTGATTTAAAAGTGATTCTTAAAGCTTGAACGAAGATCTACACTCAATCAAAGGTGAGGGAAGAAGACATAAACTAATTGGATAATAAAAAGCTATTTTTGCTTATTGAGTCTGATACCATGATTGATTCTATGCGTGTATGTGTGTATTATGCATTTAACATGTCATCCAATATTCCTGCTATTACTGTTCATGCATATTTAATTTTATTTATTTATGACATGATGATGATGGTGATGTTAGGAATAGGCATGTGAATGTTTGTGTGTGGTTAGTGTATTTGATGCGAGTGGGCATTAGGATGAGGACGTGATATCATGGTGTGTCCTGGTCACCAGACTCTAGCCCTATCTCTACTCAAGTCTTGTCCACTAACATCGTCGTATCGTCATTACCTTAGCAGAGCTATTACGTCGTAGGACATCAGGGGAGGTGGTCTCGGACCGTGTAGTCTCTGACTCTGCCGGGGGACCTTAGCTCTATCTTTATAGACGTATTGAGGGATGCTGGGGGTGAGGCCTTGGATACACTGTTTTACATTAGGATTGATTAGTTACGAGCCTAGTTTGCAAGTCCTCGCCAATAGGGGCTTACGTGTTGGTATGGAAGCATGTGGTACTTTTGTAAGACCCGTGTCAAACTAACCCGGTCTTACCACCTTGAACCAGGTTTACCCATCATGGTCGAGTCAAATGGACCAAGGGCATGAAGGAGATCGATATCCCAGGTATAAAATCGACCCAAAAATACTTAATTTTAGGGGAGGGTCGCACACCCAGCTAAGCAGGGTCGGACCTCCCAAAACAGAAAGTCAGACCCTCAGTTTTTAAGGGAGGGTCGGACAGCTTAAGACCCTAGGGTCGACGGGATCATCGACCATCCCATCGACCCTCGATTTCTGACGAAACTGAAATTAGGAAATTTCTTAATTTTCGGTTGGGATTCTTTCCAAATCTCAATGGGATTATTATAGGACATTTCTAGTCTATTTAAAGGACGTCCCTAAGCCACTTTCACTCCTTTCACAACCCTAATTGAATTGAGAGAAAGAGAGAAGAAGGAAAGGAGGAAGAAGAGAGGCAAGGAAGAGAATCTAGCAAAAAGGAGAAGAAATTGCAGAGAAAAGTAATCTTCTCAGGTATGGATACTAATTCCATGAGTTTCTACAGACCTTAGGTTAGTAATTGAAGAGAAAGTGATCTCGGAGAAACCCAAACCATCCATCCATGGTTAGGTTTTCATGGAAAACCATAGGAGGATGCACGAAAAGGAGAAAGATGGTTTATACATGGTTCTAGACCATGGAATGAATGTTGAGTGAATGTAGGAAGCAGGCCATAGGACCCCAAACACGAAGAGTGGATTAAAAAGTGGAAATTGGACCAGAGTGCACCGAGGGTCGCACCGAGGGTCGATGGACCATCCGACCCTAGGTGTTTCTGACCATCGACCCTCGGCATTCGGGAAGTTCGGGAGATGGAGGGAGGGTCGATAGACCCATCGACCCTAGCATCAACCCTAGCATCGACCCTCAGTTGACAGAATGGTTTTTAAATTCTGAATTAATTCTAATTAAATTTTATCGACTTTGTTAGGTTTGCTAGCAATATAATAACATTATAAAGGTGATATTAAAGCTTGGAAAAGTATCTATTAGTAAGCTAAGGTGAGGAACCTTAACCCCAAACTAAATTGGTTAATAATAAACTATTTTCTATTTCTTGAGTCCTATGCCATGTTTGATTCTATGCGAATATGTTTGTAATGTGCATACAGCATGCCATCCAATATTTCTATTACTTGTTCATGCATATTTACTTTATTGTTTATAACATGATGATGATGATGATGATAGGAATAGGCATGTGATTGTATGTGTGTGGTTGATGTGCTTGATGCGAGCGAGTATCGGGAGAGGTGTGATGAGAACGTTAATAAACGTTAACCTTTGGCGGGTCTCAAGCACTTTAGCTCTATCTCTAACTCAAGTCTTGTGCATTGACATCGTCGTATCGCCATTACTTTAGCGAACTATTATGTCGTAGAAGATCAGGGGAGGTGGTCTCGGTCCTTGTAGTCTCGACTCTATCGGGGGCCTTAGCTCTATCTCTATGGATGTTCTGAGGGATGCTGGGGTGAGGCCTTGGATACACTGTTTGGCATTAGGATTGGTTAGTAGCGAGTCCAGTTTGCAAGCCCTTGCTAACAGGGGCTTACGTGTTGGTATAGCATTATATAGCAATAAACGTTAACCTTTGTTGTATAATGTTATGGTAGGGTGGATAGGGACGACGATAAACGTTAACCTTCGGGCGGGCTTCCACACCCTGTGTATAGAGGCGGTGTCAATAAACGTTAACCTTTGACCACCCAACCTTTCTATTGCACATTGCAAACTATAAACCAAGACCAAAGATATAAATTGATTTTTGCATGTATATGTATTGTTGCATTGTTTTGGCTACTCACTGAGCCGTGTTGTGCACCCCTCAACGTCGAATATTTTAGTTGTTGATGCAGGTTATACAGTTGAAGATTGCATGAACGCGTCGGCGTACGGAAAAGTTGCAGCCATGGAAGTTGGAGCTGAAGACGATACACACGACTCCTCTTGCGAGTGCAACTCGTGTGTATTTGATTAGATATTTTTTGTAGGTTTCTCTATTGGATTTATAGACATGTATTTGATACTTAAATATTTATGTCTCAGTTAAACACAGAATAATTTACTATTATTTATGGGTATCATCTTAGTTCTCAGTTCATATTATTTATAAATTTTCCGCTATTATGTATTACTCTGATTATGATTGTGGATGCGTGTAAAGTTTGGATAACGCGGGGATAGCCTATTAGAGATCCTGGTTGAACCGTTGGCTATTTAGCGGTTCATCACACCATTCTGAAGTGTGCAGAATTGGGGTGTGACAACTTTAATGCCGATACCCATTGGGTACACTGTTTCCATGGTGGGTGCATGTGGGACGACAATGTCGATATTCATTGGGCGGCTTCACACACTCGTGTATAGAGGTGAGGCGGCCTCCGAACATTTTTATAGCACATTGCAAACTTATAAATCAGACCACAGATATGAATTGAATGCATGCATATGTTTGTTGTATTGTTTTGTTTGCTCATTGAGCCGTGATGTATGCTCACCCTTTTCGACGTCGAATATTTTAGTTGATGATGTAGGTAGCACGGTTGAAGACTACATGAATGCTCCTATATATGAACAAACAGCGGCAATGGACGTTGAAGTAATAATGGAGTCGCATGATTCGACATGCGAGTGCAACTCCTATGTTTTTTATTAGGCTTTTATTTGGATTATACAGACAATGTATTTGAATTAATTATTTAAGTTTATGTCTCAGTCTTTTGAGAATAATTGGTTAAATTATTTATTTTATCACATTTAGATTCTCAATTCATTTAATATTTAAGACTTCCGCTATTGTGTATTTACTCTGATTTTTATCGTGGATATGTATGGTTTAAGCAAACGGACACAGTCTATTTGAGATCCTAGTTGAACCATTGGTTTATTAGCGGTTCATCACACCATTCTGAATAGTGTAGAATTGGGGTGTGACAACTTGGTATCAAAGCTCTCAGGCCCTGTCATTAAACCAATATATTTCCACAAAGGTCGTGAACTGAGTTAGGATAAAATTTAAAAGCCTTAATAATAACACACTGTAAGCACCTGTGTTGTTTGAGATAAAGATTAAGAAAGAGAATAATACACATATAAAAGGAGAAACAAGTTGTATACACATCAAGTCAAGAGCACGTTTTATACTTAGACAAAGCGGAGTACAGTCCATAACTCGGACAGTTACTCTGTATTACAAAAAGAAAAAGAAAAAGAAAAAGAAAAAGAAAATGGACATCATAGAGCTGGAGGTGATGGAGGAGGCGGTGCCTCGCGATCTCTGTCATAGTCCTCAGCATATACTCTAGTCAACCAGGCTACCTGAGTCTGTGTCGTCTGGAGACTAGCTGTCAACTCAGCCATCCGCTGATCAGACGCACGCTGAGCATCCAGAAGCTCTCCCACTCTTGAGTCCATCGCGCGCTGAGCCTCCCTGATCTCACGCAGTAATCCCATCATATCATTAGATGGTGGGCGTGAAGGACTAGCCATGCGTGAAGGAGTCCGAGATGGACCTGCTCCAGTAGAATGTAGAGGTAATGGAGGAGGTATGGAGTCTACATCCATGTACATTTGATCCTCATCCCCATCATCACCCCCATGGACCCCTGCTCTGGTTGCTGCTGCTGCTGCCGCCTCAGCGTCTGCCATCTCTATCCGAGTACGAGGACGCACCAGAGCGTTCCTCTCATCATCACTGACCTGAGCATCTCGCATGCCCATCCTACAGATGGCCTCCCAGTCCATCACCGATGAGAAGGTCTTCTCCTGAATCCTCTCATCCACTAAATCAACACCTAGGCAGGTGAGCAAAGTAGTGATTAGATGCCCGTAGGGCAGGTTGCCTATCTGACCAGGCAGTGTAGTACGGATCATCATCCTCAGGATAATATAAGGGAGGGAGACAGGCTGCCTAGTGCAGATACAGTAGAGGACATACTAAGTCAACTGGAAGATCCTCTCATAGTGTCTACTCTGGGGTATCAGGTTGTGCTGGTTGATCTTGCAGTACACCCGAGGCTCTGGACGTAGGTTGATCGCTTTCATCTCCCAGCGATCATCTCTGATAAGCTGACTGTCAATCTCAGCACGCATCTCCAAAGAAAGAAATTGGGGCTCCCTGGGAGCACAGTACACCAGAGGGCCGTCATTTGATATGCCCAGAAGATCAGCCAACTGCTGGCAGTTAAAGGAAACCTCTACCCCTTTGACGTAGCTCGTGATCCTGAGCTCCCTACCCCTCTCTGTGTCATTGCGATCCCCCACCACCTAGAGATTGCAATATAACTATCTCACCAAATCTAGACAGGTGCACGTGTCATAATTGATCACAGGGAGCCAGCCCATGTCACCAAATGCCCCCTCCACGTTGAACAAGGCTAGACTAGTCAAGTCCACATAGCAACCCCCCTCTACCTTCTTGCGCTCATAGCGAGCATACTGAGCCTCGACCTCGTTGGAGCAAAAATGAACCAGGTCATGAGCCCTAGGAACTTTGGTACGAGCCATATTACCTGCCAAAACAAAGAAAACAAAAATAGATCAGTAAAGGTGAAAAGATCAAAAAATTTCGACATTATAACGACATGAATTGGTCAAAAGTCTCACTTTTCACCCATACACCTGGGCAGGAGGACTTACATAGGTTCTAAATCATCCTACAAGGCTCATACAGTTGGAAATTTAATTTTGAAAGATTGAATTTGAAGAAATTTCAATAAATTCAAAAAATCTAAAAAATTAGGTCAAAAATGGAAAATTTCAAGTTTCTCGATAACAAACTGATGAAACTCGAATATGTTTTAGGGGCTTTCGCCCATTGGGTGACCAATAGCAAAAGCCCCCAATAAAAACTAAATTTTTACGGTTAGAAAAAGTTTAATTTGAAGAAAACGATGTAAATGGACAAAAACCTAGTTAGAAAGCTTTAAAAACATGAAACAGTAAGAGAGCATACCTGAAGAGAAGGAGTGGGAGTCACGAACGGAAGATATGATCACTAAACAGGTAGGGGTCGATACTGTAGCAACTCAGAGGAACAAGTTGAGTTGGAAGAGAGGAGAAAGAATGGGAAATGAATCCAAAATCGGGTTTAAAAACCTAATTCTGGGTCGTAGGGTCGCAGAATTCGACCAAAACATGCGACCCTACATCAGACCCTACCATCGACCCTAGCCTCTCGGTGATCTGACAGAGAACTAGGGGTCAGACCTAGGGTCGAACAACTACTGACCCTACCATCGACCCTAGGCTCTCGGTGATCTGACAGAGAACGAGGGGTCGGACCTAGGGTCGAACATATACCGACCCTACCATCGACCCCAGGCTCTCGATAAGCTGACAATGATTCTCAGGGTCACATACCCTGGGTTCGCATAATGACCGACCCTACCATCGACCCTACGATGGAAAATACAGTATTTTGTTAGAAAGATCTGAAAAATTTGAAATTTATATTGATTAGTTGGATGTTTGATTGAAGAACAACTTATATTGATTGCCTCACATGTGCTATGATTGTTTACAGACACTACCATCATCAGAACAGAAAAATGGCTGGGCGAAGAGTGACCAGACAAAGTCGTAACTCTATTCCACCACCACCACCTGTGGAGGAAGACAGCCATATACATCCTGAGACACAGGAGAATTTGAACACGGCACCGCCCGTAGCTAATGGCCAGACAAATCCTACTAACTTGCCAGCCCCACCTACGGATCTGGCTATGGCGGTAATGAACTTGGCACAACAACTGCAACAAATACAACAGGTACAATCAAATATGCAAGCTGCCATAGGCATGGCTTTTCCAGCTGCACATACGACACCGATGCCAGCAGGACAGGCAAGCACAGTACCAGGGTGAAGTAACACGGTACCCCATGCACCTCAAACACCAATCATGCAGGCTCAAGTGCAGAACCCTGAAGTAGCTCAAGGTGGTTATCAGTACCAACCACCTATGTATGGGGCCTATGTTCCGTATCAACTGGACCACTCTAGACTGGTCGAGCATTTTCTGAAGATGAAGCCCAAAGAATTTAATGGCAAGCCAGCAGATCCCTTGTGGCCAGCACATTGGGTCGACGAAATGGAGAGAAATTTCATGATGATGACAGTTAACGAGGAGGAGAAAGTACTGTGTGCAACATTCATGCTGAAATGCAATGTACACCACTGGTGGAAGTCTAGACGGACTTATCTGTTAACGAAGCACACCTACTTGACCTGGGGTATATATAAAGATGCATTATTTGAAAAGTACTTCCCTAGAAGTTTCAGAGATTCTATGGAGAGAGAGTTCCTGAGTTTATATCAGGGACAGATGACTGTCGACGCATATCAACAACATTATGAGGAGCTGTTCTTCTTTGCGCCAGTCAGTATGCAAGAGGAAGATACGAAGACCCGAAGGTTCGTCATGGGACTTAGGGGAAGCATACGTGAACATGTTCTGGGACTTGAGAAGAAAGTCTACAATGAAGCTGTACAAATTGCTCGAGTGATAGAGTCGAGCCAGAAAGAGAGCTACATTGCTCAAAATAGGGGGATAAAAAAGCCTAACGAGAATTCTTATAACGGGGGGAACACCAAGACATTCAGGTCCTTCCGTACTAAAGGCTTTAATGCTGCAACCAAGACTACTCCAGCAGCCCCACTGTAACCAAAGCAAAGTAGTGAAGGAATAAGGTGTTTTAACTGCAACCAAGCGGGACATATTTCAAGGGAGTGCCCTAAGCCCAGAAAGCAGCTACAGCAAGGAAGAGTTTAGGCTGTTACATCCGAGGATGCTATCGCATCGCCTGATGTGGTAACATGTATCGTACCTATTAATGACATTCCTGCCAGAGTGCTCTTTGATTCTGGAGCTACTCATTCTTTTATATCTGTGTCATTTGAAAAGAAGCTAAATCTACCCCTCAAATCTTTAGACTACAAATTACTTGTATGATCGGCTATGGGATTAGAAGTGACATTAGAAAAAGGTTATGGGCCATGTCCAGTTCTTATTGACGAGAAAACTTTGGATGCAACCTTGATTCAACTTGAGATGACAGACTTTGATGTCATCTTGGGAATGGACTGGTTAGCCCAGCATTCTGCAAATATATTATGTGTGAAAAAGAAGCTGACATTTAAAGACAAGGAAGGAGCAGAGTTTAATTTTGCGGGAACCAAACTTCCCCGTAAACGAAAACTCATCCTCTCTGCATTAAAGGCTAGGAAATGCCTCGAGAAATGAGGAGTTGGGTATCTAGTCTCAATGGTCGATCTCACCATGGAAGCACCACGAATGGAGGATATTGATGTGGTGCGTGACTTTCCAGATGTATTTCCTGAAGAACTACCAGGACTACCACCCGACCGAGCTACAGAGTTTGTTATAGATCTAATACCCGGAGCCGCACCAGTATCTAAAGCACCCTATCGAATGGCTCCTACTGAACTGAAGGAATTAAAAGTACAGTTACAGGAACTACTAGACAAGGGTTACATCAGACCTAGCATATCACCATGGGGAGCGCCAGTATTATTCGTAAAGAAGAAGGACGATAGTGTTCGACTGTGTATAGACTACCGAGAACTGAATAAGCTGACAATCAAGAATCGGTACCCATTGCCTCGGATCGATGACTTGTTCGATCAGTTGCAAGGTGCCAAGGTGTTCTCCAAGATCGATTTTCGATCAGGATACCATCAGTTGAAGATTAAGGACGGTGATATTCCTAAGACAGTATTCAGAACGAGATATGGACATTATGAATTTTTGGTCATGTCGTTTGGATTGACTAACGCACCAGCAACTTTTATGAAACTTATGAATCGGGTATTCCATGATATGTTGGATACGTCAGTTATTGTATTTATTGATGATATATTGGTCTACTTCAAGGACAAGGAAAGTCATATTATGAATCTAAGAGCCGCTCTGCAGCGATTACGGAAAGAGAAGCTTTACGCCAAATTTACAAAGTGTGAGTTTTGGCTAAATGAAGTTGCTTTCTTAGGCTATGTTGTATCCGCTGAAGGAATTAAAGTGGACCCTAGCAAGATTGAAGCCATTGTGAAGTGGGAAGCACCGAAGAGTGTTGCGAAAATTAGAAGTTTTCTAGGTCTAGCTGGGTATTATTGACGATTCGTGGAAGACTACTCCAAGATCGTTGTACCGCTCACCAGTTTGACTAAGATAGGAGAGAAGTTTGTTTGGACTGACAAATGTGAGAACAGTTTCCAAACATTGAAGGCAAGATTGATATTTGCTCTAATCTTGACTATTCCTATTCCAGGACAATCATTTGTTTTATACACTGATGCATCTGGATTGGGTTTAGGATGTGTACTTATGCAAGGAGAACAAGTAGTTACTTATGCTTCAAGACAACTGAAAACACACGAAAAGAACTATCCCACTCATGACTTGGAATTAGCGGCAGTAGTACATGCGGTAAAAATATGGAGACATTATTTGTATGGAGAAAAATTCTAGATTAAATCAGATCATAAGAGTCTCACTTATCTCTTTAATCAGAAGGAGTTGAATATGAGACAAAGAAGATGGCTGGAACTATTGAAAGATTATGATTGTGATATCCAGTATCATTCAGGGAAAACTAATGTAGCTGCTGATGCGCTGAGTAGAAAAGCGATGATAAAATCCCAAGAGGAGGTTAACACGACTGCAACAATGTGTGCTACAGAAAAAATATTCAATCTTGGTAATGAGCAATTTGTGATAGATGCACCAGGTGAATCAACCAACCAAGGGTTTATTCATCGGATTTCAAATATATTCGTAATACTGAAGATTGTACATGATATAATAGATGAAGTGAAAACCGCTATAAAATCAGACCCTTATCTAAGAATGGTACAAAAGGACATTGAAAAAGGTAGGACTATCCCTGAGTTCGCCTTGGACGATGAAAAGGTACTAAAGTACAAAGGAAGAATATGTGTTCCTGAAACAGAAAATTTAGACATTAGACACCGACTAATGAAAGAAGCTCACACCACCGTCTATTCGATACATCCTGGAAGTACAAAGATGTATCATGATTTAAAGAAGTTATATTGGTGGAGAGGAATGAAAACAGATGTAGCTAAATTCGTGTCTCAATGCTTAAATTGTCAGAGGGTGAAGACTGAACAACAAAGACCGGCATGACTGTTACAGTCGCTACCAGAACCAGCATGGAAATGGGACTGCATCACTATGGACTTCGTCACCGGGTTACCACTGACTCCCCGAGTAGTTGATGCGGTTTGGGTGATTGTAGACCGTTTGACTAAAACAACTCGATTTATAGCTATACGACCTCAGTATACACTGGAGAGGTTAGCTAAGTTGTATGTGGATAATATTGTCAGATTACACGGTGTACCTGAAAGCATTGTGTCCGACAGAGATCCACGATTTACTTCAAAGTTTTGGGAAGGATTGCAAAAGGCTATGGGTACAACATTGAAGTTCAGTACTACATTCCATCCTCAGACAGACGGACAGTCGGAGCGTACCATTCAGATTTTAGAAGACATGCTTCGAGCCTGTGTAATTGATTTTAAAGGATCATGGGATGAAAAACTACCATTGATCGAGTTCGCTTATAACAACAGCTATCAGGCTACTATACAGATGTCGTCCTATGAAGCACTGTATGGTAGGAAGTGTCGAACTCTGTTGTTTTGGAATGAAATTGGAGAACGTAGTGTTGTTGGACCAGAATTTGTTGAAGAGACATGTCGAGTAGTCGACATTATCAAGGAAAGAGTAAGAACGACTCAGAATCGTCAGAAACAGTATGCAGATACTCGACGTCGAGACCTTGAATTTGTCGTAGGTGATAAGGTATTCTTGAAAGTATCACCTATGCGAGGTTTAAAGCGGTTCGGACAGAAAGGGAAGCTTAGTCCGAGATATGTCGGGCCATATGAGATTCTAGCTAAACGTGGAAATTGACTTATCAGCTAGCACTACCACCGTTTATGTCAAACGTGCATGATGTATTCCATGTTTCATTATTGAAGAAGTACGTCAGGGACCCAACACACGTTTTGACAGTAGATCCACCTGATTTGACTGATGATTTGACATTTGAAGTAGCACCAACTGAAATCACCAGTCAAAAGGTTCAACGACTACGCAACCGTGATATCTACTATGTTAAGGTCACCTGGAGAAGTCAAGATATAGAAGAAATCACATAGGAAGAAGAGAATGCTATGCGAAAGCAATACCCTCATCTTTTCGACTCGAAAGGTATGTACCAATTTCGAGGATGGAATTTTTAATAAGAAGGGGGGAGTTGTAAGACCTGTGTCAAACTAACCGGTCTTACCACCTTATACCAGGTCTACCTATCATGGTCGAGCCAAGTGGACCAAGTGCATGAAGGAAATCACAAAACCAGGTATGAATTTGACCAAAAAACAATAAATTTGAGGATAGGGTCGCATGCCTAAACAAGTAGGGTCGACCCCACCTCAATAGAAGTCCAACCCATGACTTTTTGGTCGTAGGGTCGGATGACTTGAGAACCATAGGGTCGACGGGTCCTGCGACCCTACGATCGACCCTATGATGACAGGCTGAAATCGTAAATTAGAAAACTTTTCTAATTTCAAGGAGTCCTTTTCAAATCTCAATAAGACTTATTTTGGAAGATTTTCCTTTATAAATAGGACATCCCTTAGCCTATTTCACTCCTTTTAGAATCCTAATTGAAAGTGAGAGAAAGAGAAGGAGAAGGAAGAGAAGAAGAGAAGGAAAATTAGAAAAAAGACTAAGGAAGAGGAGAAACTTCAGAGAAACCTCTGAATCTCAGCCAACTTCAGGTATGAGTCTAATTCCCTCATAAATTAAGAGCCTAGAATGGAATAGGAAGAAGTTAGGATTAGGAGAAACCCAAATCATCTATCCATGGATGAGTTCGAAGGAATTCATGAAAGTAATCATCATAGACAATGGAAAGTTTGTAAAAATCATAGTTATGAGTCATAGAACAATATTAGAATGGACCTACGAGACCTCAGGATCGATCACATACCCTCGGGAAGTCCCAGGGAGGGTGTGGTCGCACATAGGGTCGATGGATAACCAACCCCATGTCCGACCCTACCCCTAGGGTCGATTGGGTAATCGACCCTAGGTACTACCCTACTTGGGACCCTATGATTTCAGCTAGTCTAAATTTATTGGAATTAATTCTAATTAAAATCTATCGACTTGTTAGGTTTTTTTAGTGATTTAAAAGTGATTCTTAAAGCTTGAACGATGATCTACACTCAATCAAAGGTGAGGGAAGAAGACCTAAACTAATTGGATAATAAAAAACTAGTTTTGCTTATTGAGTCCGATACCATGATTGATTCTATGCGTGTATGTGTGTATTGTGCATTTAACATGTCATCCAATATTTCTACTATTACTGTTCATGCATATTTAATTTCGTTTATTTATAGCACGATGATGATGGTGATGTTAGGAATAGACATGTGAATGTTTGTGTGTGGTTAGTGTATTTGATGTGAGTGGGGCATCAGGGGGAGGACGTGATATCATGGTGTGTCCTGGTCACCAGACTCTAGCCCTATCTCTACTCAAGTCTTGTCCACTAACATCGTCGTATCGTCATTACCTTAGCAGAGCTATTACGTCGTAAGACATCAAGGGAGGTGGTCTCGGACCGTGTAGTCTCTGACTCTGTCGGGGGGCCTTAGCTCTATCTCTATGGACGTATTGAGGGATGCTGGGGTGAGGCCTTGGATACGCTGTTTGACATTAGGATTAGTTAGTTGCGAGTCCAGTTTGCAAGCCCTCGCCAATAGGGGCTTACGTGTTGGTATGGGAGCATGTGGTACTTTAATGCCGATACCCATTGGGTACACTATTTTCATGGTGGGTGCATGTGGGACGGCAATGCTGATATTCATTGGGCGGCTTCACACACTCGTGTATAGAGGTGAGGCAGCCTCCGAACCTTTCTATAGCACATTGCAAACTTATAAACCAGACCACAGATATGAATTGAATGCATGCATATGTTTGTTGTATTGTTTTGTTTGCTCATTGAGCAGTGATGTGTGCTCACCCTTTTCGACATCGAATATTTTAGTTGATGATGCAGGTACCACGGTTGAAGACTACATGAATGCTCCTATATATGGACAAGCGGCGGCAATGGACACTGAAGTGATGATGGAGTCGCATGATTTGACATGCGAGTGCAACTCCTATGTTTTTTATTAGACTTTTATTTGGATTATACAGACAATGTATTTGAATTAATTATTTAAGTTTATGTCTAAGTTTTTTGAGAATAATTGGTTAAATTATTTATTTTATCACATTTAGATTCTCAGTTCATTTAATATTTGAGACTTCCGCTATTGTATATTTACTCTGATTATTGTCGTGGATATGTATGGTTTAAGCAAACGGACACAACCTATTTGAGATCTTGGTTGAACCGTTGGTTTATTAATGGTCCATCACACCATTCTGAATAGTGTGGAATTGGGGTGTGACACCCTACCTCACATTTTCTATTTTTGGGTTAGACTCATACCTGGTCTTGTGATTTTCTTCACGCACTTGGTCCACTTGGCTCGACCATGATAGGTAGACCTGATACAAGGTGGTAAGAGCGGTTAGTTCATTATGGGTCTTACAGGGTTCGAGTCTGGAGGGCAGGCGGAGCCCCAATCCCACGTCCTCCCCCGATGCCCTATTTGCACCAAGCTCGCTAAGGTAGACGACGATACGAAAAGATGTCAGTGTGAGGATATATCCATGGCTCCACTCCCGTTCACATTCCTCACACTAACAAAAACATTCACATGCCTAGACAAACAACATTCCTGGCATACGAATATGCATGAACAGATAATAAAATTAAATAGCAAGATGACATGTGGAATGCACAGGCAACAATCAACAGATACAGATACAACAACAATGATTTACTGTCCATTATTAGTTAGTTAGGGTTTGGGGTCTTGTCCCTTACCTGAAGCGTGATAGCAAGTCCACTCTGCGTCACAGAGTCCACTCATGCTGTCTACAGGTCCTACATGAACATATTTATAGGTTAGAATTAAATTATTAGGCTTACAGTTGGTCAGAACCAAGTCTGGCCAACAACCAGGCTTCGATAAGCATACCGATTGCGGTACCGGTCTCACTATGCCTGCAGTATATACCGCAGGACCATACCGTAGACTCTTTGTCCAGCTGGTATGTGTCTGCGGTATATATCATAGGACCATACCACAGGGCTTGAGTCCAGTCGGTATACCCTGCGGTATGTACCACAGGACCATACTGCAGGACTAGAGTCCTACCGGTATGCCTTGCTGTATAGCATACCGCAGGACCTCTTTGTCCAATTGGTATGGGTCTGAGAGTCCGTTCTTGGACCTCTTTCTTCCATTGGTCCTTGGCTTGTTTTTAGGGTTCTTCCTAAACCATTCTAAGGTCAAGATACCTGTTTGGTCATCTAAGTTTAGATTATTTCGTCGCATCCTTCTCAGAATAGATCTCGATGAGAACTAGGGTTTTATAGTTGTAGGGTTTTGGATCATTACGTCGTTTCACGGCTTTGATCCGTTACCCAATATTAATATAGAGGTCAAGCACTTACCGGTGTTTGTTGAATGGCAGTGCTCTCCTCCAACGGAAAATCCCTTCTCGCACAGCCTCCTTCCTCTTTGCTTCTTCTCAGATCTCTTTCAGACGGCTCTAGGGTTTGAGAGTGTTTGGAAATGATCTAAAGAGAAGGAATAATGCATATATATAGTGGGAGACCATTCTAGGAAGGTCTCCTATGTCTAAAAGGTTTTCTAAACTTGGATTCGGAGTGTGGGACCCGCTGGAGTCCATCTCCACTCGTGAATACATACTGGTTGCACATATCGGTCACACTCTGAGTGAGACTGGTACTGAGACCGGTATGTGAAAATTTGATTTTTAAGAATCGTTTCTCATACCTAGATGTCATAGTTCATCATTAGGCCTCGTCTTCTGGTCCGGTTATGATTGGGAGACCTGTCACGACGTAAACCATAAGTTAAACCAGATTTTCGGAGTACGATTTTTACATGCATCGATTCCAAGAACTTCCGATGAGGTCGATCGAATTTCTCGTGAGCCCGCAACGCGATATGGGCGTCTAGGGCGAGAGCCATTAGAAGCGAAACCAGTTGCAGCAGTGCCAAAAGGACAGCTAGCGGTGTACGTAGGTGAGAAGGATGGATGCTCACATCGGGTTTTGGTGCCGATAATCTACTTCAACCGTCCTCTGTTTACAAAGTTGTTGAGAGAAGCAGAGGAGGAGTATGGGTTTCATCATCTTGGTGGGATTACTATTCCCTGCCGGATCTTGGATTTTGAAAGCATTCAGATGAATATTGTCGCCAACCATATAGTTTCTCTGTTTTCTTTTGTAAAATTACAGGGCTTGGAATTACAGAAGGTTTTGAACACTTTAGCCTTATAGTGGTGGAACATCAATGAGATTTTTGTTTCTTTTTTTGGCTTTTGTATCAAATCAATACTACAGAGTTATTAGTGATTGTCCTTATGTGAATGAAATGATGCCAAATGAAAATGGTCCATTCTTGATTCTTATATATTCTAATGGCAGTGGTGGTCGTTATTGCCTGATAGGGTAAAAGGATTGTGGAATCTTAAAATAAAGTCATGATTCTTTAATGTAAACACAAAGAAATCCAACACTTTCATTACAAGGTCAAATTAGTCATTCAATTTAATTTTTAAAATTTTCAATTTTTAATATGAAGGGTAAAACTGTATATCAACAATTTAAGAGATTTTCGTCAGTTAAGTGGGTGCGGTTGATGTTTTTGTAAACTTTTGGGGGGTAGATGATGTTAGCAATTCTTATTGGGGTGTATATGAAAATTTTCCTATAATATATGTTTTAACAAAAATACTCTTTTCCATAATTATTAGGTGCTCTTTGGTATGATTTATATTTATGTTTAGATTGAGTTGGAGGAAACGATGGACTTCGGACAGTTGCAAACTTTCTTCGTCGGAGAAGAAGATGAAGTTGGAGAAAGTTGTATCGTTTTGTTCTAGAAAAAGAAGATGGAGTTGGAGAAGAAATCCTTTTTTGAAAAAAAATTCTTATTTGCTTATATAAGGATAAATGGGTAACTTCATCAGCGAGAAAGGTATTTTGATCTTAAGAAAACTTAAGCTTTCTCAATGTCAGCAACTAACAGAGTGGACCTTGTGTCACAAATATAACTTTTCGAGGGTAATATGTGTCGTTTCTCGTGAGACAGAGTAGTAATGTCTGTTATACAAATTGTTAATTTACCTTTTTTTTTTTAAAGGGTAAAAGAGTCTTGTGGACCAAAATTCTTTAGCTTAGAAACTTTGATGGCATAAATTTGGAGGACGAAATTTACTATGCTTCCACAATTCTCTCTCTAATACAAGTGGGGGCAGCTTGACACAAAAATAAATTTAAAAAAAATTGATGGAATGAATTTTTTTTTTCCTTATTGGTGTATTAACAGCTGTTCCCAGAATCCCTAGCCAGCTTTGTGTTGATAAATGTTTTTCCTTCTTGGATTTCAGATGCCACTGGCAATTTTTTGTTTGTGATTAAATATGACTTTTTTTTTTTTTGATAAATAGAAGTCCATTCATTAAACCGAGAAGGAGCCAAGACTTCATTTACATTATTCTCATGAAGCCAAGGAATAGAAACAGGCCAATCAACTAATCCCGAAATAGTTAAGGCCCTCTGGCAAGGATATGAGTTGCTCCTCTTGGAATAAAGGAAAATTTACAAGACTGAAAGAATGCAGCTAACTGCAGAATATCCTAAATAATTTGCTGCAGAGACAATTCACAAGAGGAATTCTGAAAAGAAAGGATATCAACAACCGTTTTGCAATCGGACTTAACTAGGATATTCGAAAACTTAAAAGTCAAGGCAGATTGGATGGCCAATCTAATTGCGAGAGCTTCTCCGATCTTAGAAGAAACTGCCTCGACAGAATTACCCAGGTGGTCTCTAAAAATAAATCCCATACCACTAGATTGTTTGTCCAAGCCAGCATCAGTGTTAATGTAAATGCAGCCAGGATGAGGAAGAGCCATAGCAGTCAAGGAATTTGAATCTTTCGGTTTCTTTACATGACAGTCAGAAAAGTGATATGCATCATAGTATTCTCTGAAGGCCAATTCTGGTCTGCCAATAATTTGTTGGTTTTAGATGCCATTCTTTGGTTTTAGATGAAGAGGGGGCAGCAATATCAGCATTATCTTGTTGGTTTGTAAGGAAGTGATATACTGATTTTACTGTGAGATTTCCATCTTTTGCTCCAATCCATATCAGTCGATCCTTTTTTGGAAAGAGACTGAGAGGAATACTAAGAATAGCCTCAGCTTCATTAGGAAATAAATAACTCTCAATAACATCTTTTTTCCAGATTCTATTTGAAGGATCAATCAGATCTTTAACGTAGATAAGAGGGCAGTTCTGTAACTTTGGTGGACCAACCTTCCAAGCAAGTTTTGTAAAGTAGGGTCAAACAGACCCAACCCACATCTTTCTTTGGATCTGCAGAGTCTCTTCCAAGAAATCCAAGGGATACCGGATTTGTTATCATTGGACATCCAAAAGAAATTTGTTGCTTCCTTTCTAGCAGATCTATGGAAAGATGCTGGAAGTTACAGTGAGATGCGGTGAAAATGAAATTGGACATAGATAGAATTTCTGATTTCAAGAGAAAGAAGATTGAATTTCCAATCTGTCAACTTATTACTGATTTTTTTCCAAGGTATGGTTGAAAACATCCTTGTTAACTGCACCAAATTCTGAAGGCAAGCCCAAATATTAAGCCGGACCATTACCATAGGAGATCTTGAGAATCCGAGAAAAGCAAAAAAATTCTCTCCCGCCCAACTGCCGCCGGCCAAGGGTGGGATTTCAGTCGGCCCACCTCCCCATGTATTGGTAGGCTGGCCGACTGATCCCCAGCGGAACCTCGGGGGGACCCCCTGGGGGGGGCTGGGGGGGGATTTCCAGCCCCGAAAACCATCTCTTGACTTTGGAGTGTGCATTTGGGCTGAAGATGATGGAAGATTTCTTAAGACTAATCCTCTGTCCAGAAGCATCACAATAAATATCAAGACATTTCTTGAGAGCCATTATTTGGTCAAGTTTGACTTAGGAAAATAACAAGTAATCATCCATGGAAAGAAGATGGTAATGGGTGGGGATGACAAGAAATATAAAGAAAATATATGAAAGTATAATTATCAAATGGGAGACGGTTCTTTGAGTGGCGCTATTGCCTATGCCCACCAATGGGAATAGCCGAAGGCAGATCCGTAGTAGGGGATAGAGGGAAGTGAGACAAAACCATCCCTTTTATATTTTTTAAATCAATTTCACTTCCCCTCCCATCCTTCTCCTTTTACTTGCACCCAAACGTAGTCCATAGAAAAAAAAAAAAATGGAAAAATCCGTAGCAACTGCCCACATTCTTATCTACTCGCTAACCTAATTTACTGGAGAAATGACTCTCATTGTTTATCGATTGAAAGGTGATTACACTTGAGGAACTAAAGTTGAAATTGACCCAACCCTACCTTTTCAAGCTTTTGATTCTCACAATTTAGTAGTTTTAAATTCAATCTGAGGTCTCTTATTGCCATTCTCATTCATTGACAATGAGCTTGCTTGGTCATGATTGTAGTGATTGCAGCTAGACCTCATCATGTAGGATAACAAAATACATTCCACCTACAGATTTTTTTCCCCTACAATTTACAGCCACCATGTTTAATTCGTCTCCCATAATATGTTCTTTGAACCAATGGGCAATGCAAATAGAGAAGCACGATTAGCATGTCAACAAACTTCAACGATTCAAATATAGACACAACGCGCGAATTCCATGCATTGTTTTTGGTGGTCAATCACAGTCAAGTTCCTTTTTATCAGGATATATTTGGTGACTAAATAAAAATCTCATACTAACATGTCAAATTTACAGCAAATTAGGAAGAGAAGGATGATAGTACAACTATCTCACTTTTTGCAAGTTTTAGTGTTTTATACTCCTACAATAAAGACAAATGAGTAAATTATAGTACCTCCCTTGTAGTTTGTCCTTAAATCAACTACACCTCAAATTTTTCAAACAATTTCAAAGACACCCCCTTAAATCAAGATAAATTCCAAAAAAACCCACTCCTTCAGTGAATATCCATTAACGGACAACAAAAGCTAAAATTTAAAATTTTAATACCTAAAATACCCTCATGCATAAGTTAAAGGACCATTTTACCCCATTTAAACCTCCCATTTACCTAAAACCCACTCTGTTAGTGAATTTTCGTTAACTAATGCGAGTGGGTTTTGTGTAAATGGGAGCTTTAAATAAGGTAAAATAGTCTTTTAACTAATACATGAGAGTATTTTAGGTATTAAAATTCTTACTTTTAGCTTTTGTCATCAGTTAACGAAAATTCACTAATGGAGTGGATTTTTTTTGAATTTATTTTGATTTAAGGGATGTCTTTAAAATTGTTTGAAAGGTTTGAGATGTACTTGATTTAAGGACGAACTACAAAGGAGGTAGCTATAATTTTAAAAGAACACAAAATGTTGAAAACAAATAAAATATGTACAAGGGTTTCATTTCAATTGGAATGTGACTTCTCGGATCTCAAATGCAACATCCTCTTCCTTGAGATGCGGAGCCATCTGGGATTACTTTATATACATTTGTTTTTGTGTAAGTATCTCCATTTCCAATTATTACTCCGTTAGACTGCACAATACCAGACACACAACATTAGCAACTCATCATTAACAGAAAATGTGTGACAACAATTAGTTCGCAAATTTGTTATCTGACTTCAAGATGGCCATACTCATTACTACTTTGCAACCTCAACTCGTGTCATTGTAAGTGAGGTACCAAGTGAAAACCAATTTATGATATCAAACCTTGCTCCCATACTAAACAAACAAATCGGTTGCATTGCCACAATAACATTCAAAAGTAGTTTAGAAACGACAATTGGATGCAGGCACCATCAGTAACAGTTTTGGCAGAAGGATGATATGGAAATACCAAAATTTCCTTTATAGGTTTGACACCCAGTCCTGAATCTTTAGGCCTTGCTGTGTCATAAGAAAATTTTTATTCGCTGTCTTAGTGATTCTCCAGGCACAAATTCAGCACAAACCTCTTTATCCTATTGCTACAAATGATTTCTAATGATTGGCAAGTTTAACAAATAAAAGAAAAAGACAGGTAGTTTACATGCAAAAGATAACAACAAAAAAGGAAGTCAAACCTCATTTGCATCAAAGACTCCATCATGAATCTTCTTGTATATTGTTGCAGCTGTGTTTATGAATGCCTGCAGTTATTTGAAAAGGGTGGGAGTGAGGGAAACCAAAGCTTTAAAATTAACTTTGTGATTCAAGAGAAACCATGCATCCTCCAGAAGAGATTCTTCAACATATTCATAAGTTCAATTACCTCATCAACATTTTGGGCAGTTTTTGCAGAGGCCTCCATGAATATCAGTCCATTCTCCTTGGCGAACTGCTCGCCCTCTTCTGTGCTCACTGCCCTTTCGTGAGCAAGATCACATTTGTTGCCAATGAGCATAATTGTCATGTTTGCATTAGCAGGCAGCCTTGCATCTTCAAGCCAGCTAGCCAGGTGATTAAAAGTTTCCCTCCTGCCGGAAGAGAGTTTTGTGGGTGGGGAATTAATAACAGAATATGATGTCTTAAAACATAAAAATTTAACAACAACAACAACAACAACAACAACAAAGTTGACATGAACCTTCGTATCTTGGGGATGGGGAGAGATAAAATAGGAAAAGAGAGAAAGATAAGAGAAAACATAGGAAAATATAAATGGATAATGGCTTTATGGAGGAAGCTTGACCTCTTTGGCTTTACGGAGGAAGCCTGACCTCTTACAACTCTAACAGAGTAAATGTTTACATTTTTCTAAACTGTTTTTCATTAGTTTAAACATCATATTTATAAGTATTACAACCACCCAAACTATTCATTCCACAAACCTAATAATTGACCTTAAATTAACTCTCTATAACTCCTACAATAACTAACTACTAATCATTTTCTCACAACTCCTTTATTTGATAGTATATAATAATTTTAATTTCCCCATATGTGGCCATTTAGCAATCCTTCCACTTTGAATTTGTCCTTGTCCTCAAGGACAATGGAATTTTGGAAACTAAACTTGCAACTCCTGTTTATCCCCCCATTAGCTTCAATGGTAGAAGACCCTTTCATGTTGTCCTCGTTTATGTGCTCCCATTTGGAATTCCTTCTCCATGCGATGGGGTCCATGCCTATGCTCTAATACCATTTGATATGAACCTACGTATCTTGGGGATGGGGGGAGATAAAATAAAAAAAATGGGAAGAGATAAAATAGGAAAGGAGAGAAAGATAAGAGAAAACATAGGAAAACATAAATGGATAATGGCTTTACAGAGGAAGCTTGACCTTTTGGCTTTATGGAGGAAGCCTGACCTCTTACAACTCTAATAGAATAAGTGTTTACATTTTTCTGAACTCTTTTTCATTAGTTTAAACATCATATTTATAAGCATTACTACCACCCAAACTACTCATCCCACAAACCTAATATCTGGCCTTAAATTAACTCTCTATAACTCCTACAATAACTAACTACTAATCACTTTCTCACAACTCCTTTATTTGAGGGTATATAATAATTTTAATTTCCCCGTGGCTACTTAACAATCTTATCCCAACTAAATAGGGTCAGCTACATGGATTCTTGCCCTCCAATAAGCTCAGTTCGATGTCATACTGGAAACAAGTTCTAAAATATGCATATCTCACCACCTCCCCTAGAGTCAACTTATGAAATATAGAAATGTTTCTAAAAAATATTTATAATCCTTTTTGAAATCAAGAGTAGCAGCATGAAGTGAAAGCCTAGATGCAAATGAAAGGGTTCACTAACAAGTATCTCATTCTTCAGAATTTTATATGGATGCTTGATCATGGCATTGCAATTAAGTTTAGATGTCTACTATGTCTGTTCCATCTCCAAACAATCGACTTGTATCCCATTTGTTTGCCGGAACATGCAAAGAACAAATAACAATACGTATTGTAATTGAAATCTTTTTGCCCATACCACATTTGACTTGGGAGAAATGCTTCCGTGCATTTTTTTTATAGGTCCAGTCTTAAACTTTCTAACATCTCCTTTTCCAAAAGGAGATTTTCAATGTTTGAGATTTTGCAGTACCATGAAATTCTAGGCCCATTTCCATTGGCCTGTGTAGACCTGTTCATGAAGCCATGATGCAGAAATACTAAACCCTAATCTCTAATCAAGCTAGCGCTATGGCATTGTACCTGGTGATATCATAGACTAGCAAAGCACCAGCAGCTCCTCTGTAGTATGACCTTGTAATGGATCTGAAGGCCTCCTGACCAGCCTGAGATATTCCACCAAAATTTCAGCATTGAAAAGTTCTAATAAAGGTATAGAAGAAAAGGAAGAGATTTGCAATATTTGATTTCAAACAATGAATGTCTTCAAGTTGAATTGAAAGTTCAGAACCATAAATTATCCATAAAGCTAAAAGCAATACATGGTATCATTATTATCGATAAGGATGTCATATTTGGTCTAGTTCATGGTTGCTAGTCTAAATAGCAGTACTACCAATTTATGTATAACATAGTTAAAGCAATAGTCACAATTGAAGTGCTGGGTCCTCCTATTGCTTGGGGCAGGAGGTGCAAAGTGTGGCATAAACCCAATTGAAGTGATCTACCATTCAAAATGTGAATTTGTTTTAAAACACACAAACATCATACAGTCTAAACCTAAAGCAGATTCTACTTTTTCTGTTAAAAGTATAATACCCAGATCTATTATCATTAATTGTAGAATTCCATTGCTAGTGTTTCTGCTCAATTTCATCACCAATAGAAAAATTCTCCAGAAGAAAGTGTCTTGACATTTGACAAAGGGAACTCCAATTTGGCACTCAGCACACCCTTGGCTGCCTCTCACCTTGCGAACACATGCCTGCAAACTTTAAGCACAAAAGCAAACACATGCTAGCATGCAAATTTAGCAAGCTGCTTTCCCATTGTACCTGAGGCACATGTTTAACAACAATATTTATGTTTTGACAGAGGGTATCAATGTAATCTACCTAATGAGGATTACTACTAGGATACTTACCTCACAGGAGATATTCCAAGACTCAAATTGTTCTTCTTCTCATATACATAAACTCTGGTATAGTGGCGAGGTACTTTTGTTCGGGGGGTGGGGGCAGAGGGAGGGGAAGTGAGCATCCCCTTCACTATAAATACCACAATTGACACTAGCATATATTACAGGAGCTTTTGTTTCCTGTGCGGCCCACCTAGGAAGGAATTCCTGTGCTGTCCAAATATTTGCCAAACGGCAGCTTAGTTAGGTAAAACCAAGGTCCCCTCCTCACATACATCCCAAACGATGTTTGTCTAGTGGCAAAATAGGGCTTTAAAAAATCAAGGCTGTGGAGAATGGACACTAGTGGTCGAAGTGCTATTACGCGTGCATGGATATGCACAAGGAGTGTATTCAATTGAATTAGACTCCAAAATTTGACATGTGACTAATTCAGACCATGACCTCTCTAACTAAAGTTTGGAATAGTCACATCACTTGTCCACATGGCACAATGATAGTGGGCAAACGCAAATCCCATCCCTAAGTGGGTTGCACAAATGACCTTTTTGTCAAGTAAGCCTAGAAGAGGGGGGGTGAATAGGTTTTCCTTGGTGGATTAGAAATTTTTGCAATTTGAACAAGTGTTGAACATGAATAAAGACAATTAAGTCACAAACTCACAACACAAGATATATAGTGGTTCAATTGGGATCCCCTAATCTAGTCCACTTGTCTTCAACTCTTAATTTGAGATCCGCTATTCTCCTTTCAATACGGAAGGTGGGGAAGAACATTTTTTTACAAATCTTTTATGGTAAAGAGGAGCCTTATAATGATCTTATTGAAGGTCAAGAGGAACCTATAATCATCGCAACAGAAAGTCCTTGTACAACCTAAGTACGGTCTAGACATTTGCAATTCTTTAATGAATAAGAAGATCCTTGTGTTAGCCAAGTATAATTAGGCTCAACACAACCAATTACAGTAATATTTAAGGAAGGTTATCTTGGCAAGGAGTGTGACACTGCTCTTTACAATGTGCAATGTATGGAGATGATATGGTGATGATGATCTTTGCACAATAAACTTCTTTGATGTGAGACTTGAGAGAAGTAATATAATGAGCCTTTGGCTTTGATCTTGAAGTTGTATTACTGCCATTTTTTTCCTACTTATGAATTTTGATCGGGTCGATCATTCCTGTCAACCGCTACCTGACTGAATATCAACTGATAGGACTTTTCATGGGAATTTCAGACCTATCTTCCTAGGCTTAGAATCAAGTTAGATCCCAACTATTATTGAGTCTTTTAGGTAGTAGATTGACATCTCTTAGGGTTAATCTAATGCATGAAATGCATGAGATACAATGTTACAACATGCTTGTGCAAGTGTACTAGCCTAAGTCTATTGTACAAAGAGTATCCTAAGGCTAGATTACATAATCTTCACCTTCATTTTCATCTTCAATCTTAATTTCTTAGTTTTCAAACTTATTTAATTCTTGGTCTTCAAGCTTGGATAGTTCTTGATCTTCAATGATCATCAAGACTTGCACTTTGTATTTTTGAATGTCGTTTGACTTGAGGTCAAATGTCACTAAGGAATGATCACCTGAGGAAAATGCTTGTCCATCTTCAAGTGTTTGTTATCATTGAAACCAAACTAGGGATGTGGGTGTGTCTTAACAATCCTGAGGGTGATTTCCAACCATTTTGCCATATTTCAATTTAAAAGAGAGTATATATAACTCTCACATTATAACAACTAATTGGATACGCTCATGTAACTTGAGTCTGAATCACATTCATAACACATCCATAATCCAGTACCTGACGAGGTGAACAGATACCACATATTTGAATGCAACCTGACAAGAATGTTTGAGTGAAGACAAATGAGTATTTTATCTCGTATGTATTTTCCCTTGCCAGAAATCTCCTGTTTCTTGAGATGTTGACCACTGGGCCATGGACAAGCAATGAATAATAGAGCAAGTAGACCAGCTTCTAAGGATGTATAACTTAGATTTAGAATGTGAGCCCATTATCAAAGTGCAAAATCATGCATCTGAGATGGAACCAATTTTTTAAGACCAGAAAAGAAGTTGACTCAACCAGGAGGGCAAGTCAGCATGAACTGCAAGGTCAGTTGGTCAATTGGCCAATCCTAGTCAACTGGATGAAATAGCTGAAGCCAAATATAGAAGGAGGTCCCTTCAAAAGAGGTATAGGGATTGTCTGGCTGCCAAGCGGGCAATAAGAATTCTAGCCTCTCATAAGGCATCAGGACACTACCGCTTGGCTAGGGGTGTAAGTTTTACCTTGACAACCCGAACCTGCCCAAACCCGCCCTGAAACCGATCAGGGCCTAACCCGACCCAAACTCTGATAGGGCTGAATCAGGGTATAGGGTATTTAAACCCCTAACAGGGTAGGGTAGGGTTAGGGTTGAGGCCTCAGGTTGAGCCCGACCCGACCCTACCCTGCCCTACTATATATATATATAATCTCCCTCTCCCTAAATCGTAACTCCTTTTCTCAGCTGCACAGCGAGTCTTGAGTCCTGTGATGGAGAGACCACGTCGACCAGCCTCACTCCTCCTTGCCTACCTCCTCTCCCGAGAGGTGACACCGGCGAACTACTCCCTTCTCTCTGGCTTTTCTCCATTGCTCCAAGCCTCCACCTTGTGATTGCGAGAAGAGGAAGAAGAAGAAGAAGCGTTGAGCAGTCACCAGTCAGGTACTCTTTTCTTTATGTTCTTCTTCCTTCTTGCAATCTCCTTCTTTGAGGAGTCATTAAGCAGGATTCTCCAAATCATTGCTCTCACAATGCAAGTTGATCTTAAAAATGGAAAAACCCAGATTTGGGCCAATCTAAAAACTCTGTGAAAATACACTCACTGCAATTACTTTTCCTATAAAATTCAGTCCACTATTTTTTATCTTCAACTGCAATGACTAGATCCTTTTGAAAAATTACAAAAAGATGTGGGGTTCTCTTTTTCAATTTCTTTAATCCCATATCACATTCTCTATTTTCATTGTACGATTATATTTGATGTTTAAGATTTCTCTTTTGATTTACAATTTTCTAGATCTGTCTTGTGACTTCTCAAAACTTCACAAACATTTATGACTTATGGTTTTTCATTCTCATATTATTATGTTCAGTAAGGAATGATGTATTAGTAATATTACTATATGTTAAAATGTTGAGATCAGGGTAAATCAGGGTCAGCCCGACCCTAATTCAGGGTCAATCAGGGTAAACCCGACCTTGCCCTGCCCAATCAGGGTCAATTAGGGTAGGGTATGGTTTGGGTGAACCCTACCCCCGGGGGTAAGGGTTGAGGTTATGTTTGACCCTGACAAGGTAGGATAAGGTTTGGGTTAACATGAAAGGGCCTTGGGTAGAGTTGGGGTTTACAAATACCCGATCCAACCTGACCCTATTGCACCCAGTCAGATGTCATATTAAAGACCGAGATGCTCACAACTGCTTGGCAGTCAGATGTCTTATGAAAAGATGAGATCCTCACAGCTGCTTGACTGGCAGACAGAAGATCCCAAAAGAGAGAAGGAACTGAAAAGGCCAAAAGTATAATAACATAAAAAATGTGAAAAGGTGTAAAGGACAAAAACAAACCGTGTCCCATATTCGCAACTTAATGGGCTTTTTATCAATTGTGATCATCTTTGCACCAAATTCAACACCAATAGTCAAGTCATGGATTGGTTGGAACCGTTTGTCTACGAACTGTAGAAGGAGACATGATTTTCCTACTCCTGCAGAGCAACAAAAACCAATGTAAAACTGCACTGACTCTTTCCCTCCTAGGAACTTCAACTGCAATACCCTAAATCCAGTGGCTTTGAGTTACCCTAGAAGCTTTGATAGGTGAAAGGGTACTTGGGTAATTTATTAATTCTAAGTGAGAATGTAACCCTAGTGATTATATATTCTGTTTTTTATGTATGTATTTGTTTATTAAATTTTTAGTTTTGTCAGTTTTAGGCATGAGTTGAATCTTAAGAATATAATATTTTATATTATATTCTTTAATCTAATATTAAGTTTTATTATATGCTACTAGAAGTCATTTACATATATATTATTTATTGCATTTTTTTGTTGTTGGAAATCAGTTTATGATTTTATTTTAAATATCTTATGTTGTTTAAGTTGTTTCATGAAATGATTTGTTTATTAATGATCTAATGATTCTAATGTGTGGGTTTGGGAATAGACCCCACAAGAACAGAGAAAGAGGGTTTTTAAATTAAAAAAGAAAAGAAAAAGAAAATAAGAAGAATGAGTGATTTCCAACCATTTTGCCATATTTCAATTTAAAAGAGAGTATATATAACTCTCACATTATAATAATTAATTGGATACACTCATGTAACTTGAGTCTGGATCACATTCATAACACATCCATAATCCAGTACCTGACGAGGTGAACAGATACCACATATTTGAATGCAACCTGACAAGAATGTTTGAGTGAAGACAAATGAGTATTTTATCTCGTATGTATTTGCCCTTGCCAGAAATCTCCTGTTTCTTGAGATGTTGATCATTGGGCCATGGACAAGCAATGAATAATAGAGCAAGTAGACCAGCTTCTAAGGATGTATAACTTAGATTTAGAATGTGAGCCCATTATCAAAGTGCAAAATCATGCATCTGAGATGGAACCAATTTTTTAAGACCAGAAAAGAAGTTGACTCAACCAGGAGGGCAAGTCAGCATGAACTGCAAGGTCAATTGGTCAATTGGCCAATCCTGGTCAATTGGTCAATTGGCCAATCCTGGTCAACTGGATGAAATAGCTGAAGCCAAATATAGAAGGAGGTCCCTTCAAAAGAGGTATAGGGATTGTCTGGCTGCCAAGCGGGCAATAAGGATTCTAGCCTCTCATAAGGCTGGCTGCCAAGCGGGCAATAAGGATTCTAGCCTCTCATAAGGCATCAGGACACTACCGCTTGTCTAGGGGTGTAAGTTTTACCTTGACAACCCGAGCCTGCCCAAACCCGCCCTGAAACCGATCAGGGCCTAACCCGGCCCAAACTCTGATAGGGCTGAATCAGGGTATAGGGTATTTAAACCCCTAACAGGGTAGGGTAGGGTTAGGGTTGAGGCCTCAGGTTGAGCCCGACCCGACCCTACCCTGCCCTACTATATATATATATATATATATATATATATATATATATATATATATATATATATATATATATATATATAATCTCTCTCTCCCTAAATCGTAACTCCTTTTCTCACCGCACAAATGAGTCTTGAGTCCCGTGATGGAGAGACCACGTCGACCAGCCTCACTCCTCCTTGCCTACCTCCTCTCCCGAGAGGTGACACCGCAAACTACTCCCTTCTCTCTGGCTTTCCTCCATTGCTCCAAGCCTCCACCTTGTGATTGCGAGAAGAAGAAGAAGAAGAAGAAGAAGCGTTGAACAGTCACCAGTCATGTACTCTTTTCTTTATGTTCTTCTTCCTTCTTGCAATCTCCTTCTTTGAGGAGTCATTAAGCAGGCTTCTCCAAATCATTGCTCTCACAATGCAAGTTGATCTTAAAAATGGAAAAACCCAGATTTGGGCCAATCTAAAAACACTGTGAAAATACACTCACTGCAATTACTTTTCCTATAAAATTCAGTCCACTATTTTTTATCTTCAACTGCAATGACTAGATCCTTTTGAAAAATTACAAAAAGATGTGGGGTTCTCTTTTTCAATTTCTTTAATCCCATATCACATTCTCTATTTTCATTGTACGATTATATTTGATGTTTAAGATTTCTCTTTTGATTTACAATTTTCTAGATCTGTCTTGTGACTTCCCAAAACTTCACAAACATTTATGACTTATGGTTTTTCATTCTCATATTATTATGTTCAGTAGGGAATTATGTATTAGTAATATTACTATATGTTAAAATGTTGAGATCAGGGTAAATCAGGGTCAGCCCGACCCCAATTCAGGGTCAATCAGGGTAAACCCGACCTTGCCCTGCCCAATCAGGGTCAATTAGGGTAGGGTAGGGTTTGGGTGAACCCTACCCTGGCAGGGTAAGGGTTGAGGTTATGTTTGACCCTGACAAGGTAGGATAAGGTTTGGGTTAACATGAAAGGGCCTTGGGTAGGGTTGGGGTTTACAAATACCCGATCCAACCTGACCCTATTGCACCCAGTCAGATGTCTTATTAAAGACCGAGATGCTCACAACTGCTTGGCAGTCAGATGTCTTATGAAAAGATGAGATCCTCACAGCTGCTTGACTGGCAGGCAGAAGATCCCAAAAGAGAGAAGGAACTGAAAAGGCCAAAAGTATAATAACATAAAAAATGTGAAAAGGTGTAAAGGACAAAAACAAACCGTGTCCCATATTCGCAACTTAATGGGTTTTTTATCAATTGTGATCATCTTTGCACCAAATTCAACACCAATAGTCAAGTCATGGATTGGTTGGAACCGTTTGTCTACGAACTGTAGAAGGAGACATGATTTTCCCACTCCTGCAGAGCAACAAAAACCAATGTAAAACTGCACAGACTCTTTCCCTCCTAGGAACTTCAACTGCAATACCCTAAATCCAGTGGCTTTGAGTTACCCTAGAAGCTTTGATAGGTGAAAGGGTACTTGGGTAATTTATTAATTCTAAGTGAGAATGTAACCCTAGTGATTATATATTCTGTTTTTTATGTATGTATTTGTTTATTAAATTTTTAGTTTTGTCAGTTTTAGGCATGAGTTGAATCTTAAGAATATAATATTTTATATTATATTCTTTAATCTAATATTAAGTTTTATTATATGCTAATAGAAGTCATTTACATATATATTATTTATTGCATTTTTTTGTTGTTGGAAATCAGTTTATGATTTTATTTTAAATATCTTATGTTGTTTAAGTTGTTTCATGAAATGATTTGTTTATTAATGATCTAATGATTCTAATGTGTGGGTTTGGGAATAGACCCCACAAGAACAAAGAAAGAGGGTTTTTAAATTAAAAAAAAAAAAAAAAAGAAAATAAGAAGAATGAGTGGACCAACTAAGGTTTGGTCTGGCCGGCCTAAAGGACAGCCGGCAAACCAAACTGGCCCACCCATAGATAGTGGTTGCAGCATGTAAGAAGACAGCTCAATAGTTGAGCTGTCGTTTGTTTGTACATTAAAACCTCCACCTGTAGAAACTAGAAACAGGTGGGGGGATTTATTGTGTATAAATTAAGGGCCAAGGGGCCTTGAGATGATTAGGGGTAACAAGGAATTGAAATGTAAAGTAAATTTAGCTTAGTTTAATTAGGGGTAGTATAGTCTTTTCACTACTCTAATCATTTGTTAATCTCATATATATATATATATATATATATATATATATATATATATGAGATGAGAAGTTCACTGCACTACTGTTTTCCTACGGTTAGAGTGAGCTGTGTTAGTGAAGAGTGTAAAAAACAAACAGCAAGCAAGAAAGAAAAACGGATGAGCAGCAAGAAGATTAGAGAAAAGATAGCAAGAAGAACAGTGAGGAAGTTAGGGAGAGAGGGAGAGTAAGACTAAAGGGTAGCAGCAGAGCTGCTTTGAGAAGTTAAGGTAAAGAAACACCAAAGAAGGGGGCTTTCTCGAATTTCAGTTGATGGAGATGGAGAAGCAGCAGGAGCTGCTGGGGTTTTGATCGACACAAAGGGAAAAAGCTGAGGTTGGACTTGATTGTACGTTGAAGGAGAGAAGTAGCAAGAAGAAGGGATCAGCAAGGAAGATGACGAATAGAAAACAGAGAACAGCAATATGAATAGAAGAGAAATAGTAGCAGAAACTAATGCTGAGTACAAAGTATGAAATCAGTTTCTTTGCTACCCTTGTGAGAGCTGCGAGTGAGAAATGTTTAAGAAAAAAAAATAAATAAAAGCAAGAAAGAAGAAGATCAGCCAGGAAAATAGCATGAAGGAAAGTAGAGAAAAAGAAGTTAGAGGAGAAGGAGGAATACAGCAGTAGCTTTATTCGGTTCTAAGAAAAACAGCAAGGAGCGGCAGGTCGAGCAGTGAGAGAGTGAGAATGGAATTGAGTAAGAAAAGCAGCGGAGTTGCTGTGTTTCTTGTTCTTAAAACTGGAAGAAGAGGTGATACTCTAGTTGAAGAAGAATGAGAGGAAGAGATCAGTATTACCGCTCATCAAGTAAGTATTATATAAACATTATTTTATATTTTGAGAAGGAACTGAGTTTCAGAAATTACCAAACCCGTGAATAAGAGAATGTAATGGTAAATAAGCCCAAGGCTAGCTTGGTATGCTGACCGAAAGATACTCTTAGCAGGAAATGGAATCAATTTAAGATAACCTAAATTTTACTGCTAACAAAAGATGAGTTTATTTGATGACGAATTTAAATGAAACTAGCAAAAGTTGTTAGTGAACTAGAATTTAGCAAGAAGTGTTACAGAATTTAAGGAAAAGAATAATGAAATCTATATGATGATGATTCATTAAATAATGGTCTGTCCTATGGTTTTAAATGAATCATTATGTTAGATAAAGATGCTCATGATTGTTGGTCATGTGTTGTCATTATTGGTAACTTGGTTGATGTGGCAGTGTTGGTGAACTTACAGTCAGAGAAATGAGAAGAGAGTGCGTCAGTGTAAGTCACGGATATGAACTAGCCTTGGCTATGTGTTTTATAGTGCTCTATAGAGTGATTGAGAAGGCATGCAGTGAGAGTTGACTGAGTGGGAGCAATTTCAACAATCAATCTCATTGTACATGAGTTCATTGATGTTCTAAGATGAACCTAGGCGATAGACAGTGTGTGGGAGTCCGTGTGAACATGCCCAAAAAGTTTCAAGTCCTGATTAATTCCAAGGTTTGTTTTGAAGTTTTGATTTTGAGGCTGTTTTTGGTTGGTTCCATGGAAGTTTCATGGAAATCAGGTAGTGGAAAAATATATATCGTCGAGTTGGCTTCGCAACGTAACTTGAATCACTCAATTCTGACATTGGATGAGAGAGATATTGTAATTTCCGTCGGAACACGAGAAGAAATAAGGTAAAAAAATTCAAGCTCGGTGAGTTGTTTAACAATAGGGAAAATAGTATTATTTTTAAATAGTTGAATGGTTTTTTTGTTATTATCAAAAGTGGAACCGTGCGACTGCAATTATCGTAAATTGCATTTGATACCAATCGGATGGCTGTTCTTTAGCTACGTTTATCAGATCCTCATCTGACGGGTAAAAAAGAAGCGGGCCTCGGTGTATCTCAGTAGATGTGCCGAGATTCTCCCGCGAGCACTCTTATTGGATGGCTATTGTTTAATACGATGTATCACATATCATGAAGGCAGCTCTATGATTCAGTGATGCGGGTTTACGGTACAACAGCGCTCCAGATTCCAATTGAAGGGTCATTATTATTTTCGATGTTTGCTGACGCAATCTAATCAATCCAACGGCCCACACGAGATCCTGCCTTTTCTACTTCATTGAATGGCCCTTACACAAGATTCCCTACACAGCTAACCGCAACTTGACAACTCCTCTGACGTGCCAGCGCAGGCGACGATCGGGTGTAGCAGGGGTGCATGGGTGGCTATTAAAAGATTCTTTTTAAATTGCTCTTACTGGATGATCTTATTTTGATCATAATTTGATCATCCGATGTTCAAATCAGATGGTTCAAGTTGCAGTCTTCTCCATTTTGAATGCCCTTTCATCTAAGAATAAAGGTGAGTCCAAAATAGGAGCAGAAAATGAAAAGAAGAGTGTAAAAGGGAATTTTTTTTTTTTTGGGGAGGGGGGTAGCATTCAGTTACCCACCAACCTTATCCTTGCTTGTCAATGGTGCATTAAGGAGTGGAGGGAGGTTGGTGAAGCTTTTATTGAACATTCATGGTGATTGTTAGCTTGTGCGAGAGAAAAGAAATGAGTTGTGAGTAACTTTCAAGTTCTCTCAACTGTAGGAGTTGGTGAGAGAGTGGTGTGGAGCTCCAGACATATCTCTGGCTATTCGAAAGCATCGGTTGTAAGATTCTCTAAACCCTGTTTGGTTATTGGCTTTCAATACATTGTATGCTAGTTATGTGGTGAATGTTGAATATCTAGCTAGTTTTGGATTTCATTGTAGGGCGTTGTTATAAGCCCCAAAATTATTTGAAATATTGTGTTCAGTGGGTGCTGGACACTGGAAGTTACAGCTGCTTGAACCCTGGCATTGTTATACCCTCTCAGTTATATGCTAGGAAAACACAGGGTATGAACCCTTGTCTTGTAAAGGACTAAAAGTAGTGTATTGAGTATATACTGAGCTCATTAGGCATTACTTTGTAGACTAACATCTCACACTGTGTTGGTGAACCACGTTATATCCCTATGTTGTGGACTGTTTTACTTTTCTATATATTGTGAAGTGTGTGGAATGAATTGCAGGATGAGTATGCAAATCTGCTAGACCTGGCTATTGTGTGGTAGTGAGGTAGATTTGCATACGCTTGTGTGTGTGTGTGTGTGTGACAGTGTGGTTCTCCATCAGCTCTGAACATCTTTGTGGACAACAAATCTGTAATTGCATTGACGAAAAATCCGATGTTCCATGATTGAAGCAAGTATATTGACACAAGGTATCACTTCATAAGATAACGCATTGTAAAATGAGAAGAACAATTGAAGTATGTGAGGACTCAAGATCAAATAGCAGACATCTTCACAAAGCCTCTTAAGTTGGAAGATTTTCACAAGTTATGGTCTCTGCTTGGAGTTACAAAAATTTAAGCTTAAGGGGATGTTGAAATTATAAAATTGAATTTTTTGTTTAAGTATAATTTTCAGAAATATGAGGGTAGATTTGTAAATAGTATAAGATTGTAATTATTTAGAAGAATGGTAAAGGAATCTAAAAATCTGTAGGAGTTTAAAAGAAGGTTGTAGAAATAGTATATAGAAATATCTTATAGGGCCCGTTTGATAATATTTCTGTTCTGGATTCCTTACTAATTTTGCTTCGAAGCAAAATTTTACTCTAGGATTATTTAAGAGTAGAAACATGTTTGATAATGCATTTCTTGAATGGATTTTAGAGCATCTTTGGAACAGAATCATGTTTGATGAACACATTGAGAATATCCTACCAATCGAAGTTTAGAGAACAAGTGGAGACACCACTTATGGTGGCGTTGGCGGCGGCGGCTATTGCGATGGCTGCGGTGGTGTGGTGGTCGTGGTAACAGTGGTGGTGATGGTGGTGCTGGAAGTGGTGGCGGCGGCAGCAGCCAAGCCTTCATTTTGTGAAGAAGAGGGGAGTTGTGAGAGATGAGAGCTTCTTTTTACTTTTTTTCTTCTCCCAAAAAGTTGTATTGAAATATAAAAGCATGTTTTTGTATTTGAAAATTTTAGATTTTAAAATCATTTTATGAATTGGTTCACTCCCTAGGTGTTGGAATCCAACTAGATTTACCAAATGCGATACTCCAAAATGGCTCATTGGGTGTCGGAATCCATGGAATCTAGAATTTGTAGTATTATCAAATGGGGTCGTAGAAGTGTGTATAAAGAGTAGCTATAAGCTTCCTTAGAGGCGTATAAAAGAATGTTTCCTCTAACCATTTTGGAACAAACCAAGTTAAAGATTTAAGCTTTCCTCTAACCATTTTGGAACAAACCAAGTTAAAGATTTAAGCTAAGTTAATTTTTTGAGTGTTCCTTCACATCTCTCCTCTTCTGTTTCACATGCCTTCTCTTTTAACAAAAGCTACATATATGATACAGATTAAGATTTAATCGTTCCAAAATTTCTAAAACAGAAACGAAATTTGAATAGTAAAACATGCACAGATCAACAAAAATTTAAAGAGAAAAAAGGGAGAGAGGAATACCAGTGTCACCGATGACTATACACTTGAAGACATAATCGTGAGACATGGTTTCCACTGATTCTAACATGTTCAGATTCCCGAGTTATTCAGGTGGTGAATATGAGAATTATGGTGCTGTGTGGAGAAAGAGACCTTAATGAAAAGTTATGAAGAAGAAGACAGGAGGAATGGAAGAAGCAGAGATGGCTTCCCCGTTGATTGAATTTGAAAAAAACGACCTATTTAATTTATACGGGAAGGAGAAGTCAACTTGAAGCGTATGTAACGCGTACGTAACGTTGGTGTTTTTCTTGTCTTCCCTATAACGGCTCTGTTTCCAAAAAAAGATTCTCTATCGTGAGGCACTTGTGTAGTGAGATCTTAATCCATGTCTTCGATCGTGGAGCACCTACTTATTTTATTTATTAATAAAAATATTGGTTTGAATATTTAAAATTAAAAACAGAAATGAAAATTGATTTGATTTAAAGCAAATGGTTTTATTGTATTCATATTCAGTTAATGATTTAGAACGTGACATATAATGTTCTTAACATATATATATTTATTTATTTAAGTATTTAAAAATTACAATTAACTAACTACTTTAAATAAACCACGTGAAGAAATGTGGACAAGACCTCTTTCAGATCTTAATATTTTAAATTTTGCATTTTCTTTGTCTCCGCACCCGTCAACATCCAAGAAGCAAGTGAGGTATAAGAAATTAAGCACGCATGTGGCTTGCTTCTTCCTGATTGGATTTCGTATTTTCTCCTTCTTTTCTCTCTCTGTTGTTTATGAGAAAGGTACAAGAAAGAAGATCATGATGACCAACCATGTCAATCTGAATCTTTCATAATGTTTTCTCTGGTTAACTGCTTCTGCGACTTTCTCATCATGCATAGCTTATTCAATTCTGAAATGATTCGATTCAGGTAATTGTGGGGTCAGTATGGGCCTGGGGGATTAGTCAGGTCAAAGGTCTGGATACTCGTTGTTAGCAAATAAAAAAAAAAAAAAAAATGCACCGTTTACTAAATATGTCGGGTTTAGGCCTAGACCGATTACTAATCAGTCATTCACGACATAAAGGTGTAGCCAGTTGGTTGCCTGACTGCACCAATTGATTATGGACCGAAACTGAGACCAACTGATTAAATGACTATTAAACTAAATCCCTACAAGTCTAAACCCTAAATGGTTAAATGTCTCTCATTCTCTCCCTTCATTTAAGTTATATTCTTTTAATTAAGAACTAAAAATAGACTATTATATTGTCAATGTAGAATAAATAATGACCAATTACTACAGAACATGGGCTAAGGGTTGTGCTTTTTTCCTTTGTGCACCTATTGGCAAGATAGGGATGATTGGCATGAGACCGAAAAACATAATTTGATTATGGAATGGTTGATTTGCATCATGGAAACTCATAATAGACCAATTAGATTGATTAACATAAGATCGATTGGGGATCGAGACAAACAAGACCGAATATAAATGTGTCCATGTCACACAAATGAGGACAGATTAGTTAAACATACTGGTCATAGTGCAAGGTATTAAATTGGTGGTGACCAATTAGACTCGACCGAGACCCACCCATTGACACCTCCGCTCCTTAGTCTTAACCCACTGACTCTTTTTTTTCGATATCTTTTCTTCCTGAGTTTCGAGGGAAATCTAGCATATTTACTCAATTCTATCACCAGAATTACGATAGAATGCTTACAACTTGGACCCACGGAGAGCTCCGAAGAAGAGAGACGTCAACGTGAATCGCATAGGATTCTCGGAATATTTTGTAGGGATAGCTCAGTTGGTAAAGCAGATTACTGAAAATCCTCGTGTCACCTATTTAAATCTGATTTATGGCACGTGGTTAATTTACTCATATAGCAGCTGATGTAGAAAAAGTGAAAAAAAAATCTAGAGAGCAGAGTAGAAGGAAACTCGGTGAAGCAATCATATCATGACGAATTGCAAATACAGCATAAAGAGGGACAAATTATGAGACAGATATTCGACTGAAGCTCTCGAAGAAGTAGAAAATCTTGAAAACAAGGCGACTGCAACAGATAAGAAAGCAGTTCGCTAGACAGAACAAAAGAAGAGAAGCAGAAGCAAAAGGAGAGGGGGCAAGAGCAAGCTCTTCCTCTTCTTTGTCCTCTGCAGTCTTTGTACAACCAACAGAAGTAGAAAGAGAGGGAGGAAGACCAGAACAACAAGTTGTAGAGCTCGAACTCGGGCTTTGGTTTCTGGTGTTCTTGGCTCGAGCTTCTGTCCCCGCTGGTGAAATCGAGTGTGCATGTGGACTGATGGATTCATAATTTTATATATTTATTTTCCTTATATTTAGTTTATTTAACATATTATATGTCTTATGGTACTCATTTGTGATGATTCCTTATATATAAGACATTAGTGGAAAGTATTGATAATTTATGTTTAAAATAAAAAAATTCTGATATTTTCAATAATGACCTTCTGAATTTTATGCAGGTTTTTAATGTGGAAAGAATTCTAGAAATCAAACGTGATCCAAAAATCTGATCTGGAAAGCTGATTTGAATTCAAATCAGAGAAAAAAGATTACCACTCATAGAAGGTTTACTATTGGAAGGATTTGATTGATTGTCAGAAATCTTGAGAAGAATATATACCTCTATGGAATATTACAAAGATTGACAAGTCTAGAGGTGACATCTGTTAATGATGGAATGATTTTCTATCTAATCTAGGCAAGAGGATTTTGTTTAATCTTTATTTTCATGTAATAAGGTAGTCAATTCTAGACATACCGGTTTTAATCTTCTCTACTCTGACTATTTAAGCAATGTAAAGACTACGTAATAGAGCATCCAAGAATTATGGAGAATATAGTTTTATTTCTTTTGTCTTTCTTTTCTATCATATCTAACTAAGTTCTTTAGTCGAAAGGGAAATTCAATCCGGCTAGTAAAATTGTGAGACTCTGTTCTTAATTTTAATTATTTTTATATTCAAATATATGTGTTTTTTGGTTTTTCAAGTTAATGGTTGCATGATTCAGTTTATTAAGAGGTCTATTAATTGATTGAGTTATGTGATTTATTGCTAACCTGAATCCATAATCCATAATTGTTATGGTGTTCAGGAAAAGTAGCAATTGAGCAGAACAATTATGATCCAAGTTTTTGTTACTTGCTTAAAGGAAACATAGAATGAATTAAATAATCTGACGCTTGTTAGATTGTTGTTCATCTTTAACTCCCTCTGAGAGTGTAATGCTATCAGTAAATTCATGAGGATTGCTTAATACCAATTGATTTATTGATAAGAATTAAATTGTGTGCTGGGTTCAAATTAATAAAATTAGGGAAGGTAAGGATTGTCTGACTTTTTGATAATCCTTGGTTAAATATTTGAATAGAGAATAATATAAATATATATATGAGGTCAGTGATCAATTTGCAGCCATGAGTAAATTTCCTTGAATCGACGTCATCTTCCATTGAATTTTTGTTACTTAATTTTGTTGTCAATTAAATTACAGAAGAACCCCCCCCCCCTCCTTTTTCTTGGTAAGTAGACAATTTGATTAACTAGAATTGCTCGACACGTATTACGGACATACTTTTTCCAGCTTGGATTTGATAATGTGAATTAGATGGAAATGGAAACCGCCACAAGGAGTTGTAGAGAGTCTTCAGCCATAGGCTCCCCGACCATCTTTCAAAGCAACTTCAAAGCAAAGGATGCAAATAGGTAAGTTCACTTCACCTTAAGGGTAGTTTAATCATTTAGAAGATTAACTTTTTATGATGTTAGTAACTAATGTTCTGAATATAACAAATTTGAAGCATTAGAGGAGTTCCATGTCATACAATATGGTACATTGAACCTAGACATTACGACATGATCTAAACTACCCTTTCACATTATGGAGCTTTAGACCTTTCACACCAATTGATTCTTGTAGTATGAATCTTACTACTGAGTTTCAGTTTTTCACACCAACTGTATCTTTTAGTCTGAGTCCTATTTGAGAGTTTGACTCATTGTTGGTGTAGCTTCAACTGTTATTTCCTATTGTTTTGATATTCAGTTGCTAGCTGTATCTTTCATATTATTATGGGGAAAATAATCCTATTTGAATCTTTTAGTTGGCACTGTTTTGGGTCTATCTAGGGGAAAATAATCTGCTTTGTCTATCTGGATGGCAATGTCAGAAGATAACCCTATTTGAGTGTTTTGTTGCTATTACTATGTATATGTCTAATCTCTCAATGAACTTTAGGGAAATTGAAAAATAAAGGAGAGAGAGAGAGAGAGAGAGAGAGAGAGAGAACCATGAAACATAAGAGAGGATGAAAAACCAAATTTCTAGGTTGTAGTTTCAATACGAAAAGCATAACGATAGAGAGAGAGGATAAAAAACCGATAAAACAAAGAACGAAAAATGTACTGTTGCAGAGGATCAAAACCATAAATCTCATACCCTAAATGTTGATTGAGGTCAAATATGAAGATGACTTACTAGTTAAATAAAATCGCCGGAATTTCAGGATTGTTGTCGCCGTTGCAGATGTTGTCGGTGTTGATTTCTCTTTGCGGGATTTGCAGGAGCCAATGGAGATTGTAGTCGCAGGTTGGTTCACAATTGGGGTTGCACAGCAGTCCTCCCCTTATTCTTTCATTCTTAAATGGATTTACAAAGGTTAAATGAGACGTTTTAATGTCTCATGTTAACACCGTTGGTTCATTGGAATTAAGCGTAATTTTTAAACTACAAGGGGAGGTTCACGTTATTTAGCCAAAGTATAAAGGAGGTGAGTGTATTTTACCCAAAAAATGATGTATAAGGCATCTTGTGTTTGAAATAGGAAAAAGGAGGCTGCCAACTTGTATGTAGTCTACGATCGGAATCCTCTCCAGCGGACAATCGCCCAACGAATGACCACAGAGGACCTAGCTGGCTGCCATGTGGCGGTTGGTGATCCAACGGCTATTACAAACTCAACTTCGTTTAACCCCTCTAATGACCCCGAAAAAAAACACCTATATTTGAGCCGAATCAGATATCCAACCCGTTGAGGTCTCCTTTTCCCTTCCTTCGCCCGGTCTTGAATGTGCATATCTATGAACTTCAAGCTTTTGCAACCTCAAGCTTCGTGGGAAGTTGTTGAACTCTCTGCAACTTGATCTCGAGGATATAAGCCCTAAGCTATGTTTGGTTTGCAATGGGAATTGAAGGAAAGGGAAATGAAATTTTTTAACTTTAAAATGAAACTTTTGTGTTGTAACACAAAATGATTGTATAGACTACCTAAATTTCTTAACATATTTAGTAATGATACTAATAAGATGTAAAATTTATTTTCCCTTTTAAATGCAAGGGATTTGAATGTAATGTGAAGTATAAGTTAATATCTAAATATGGAATAATTTTGAATTATTTACATGGCAATGATAGCATGTGTTGTAATCATTCAAAAATTTCCTTTCAAAGTTAAAAAATTTCACTTCCCTTCCCTTCGATTCCCCTTGCAACCAAACACAAATGATCTCTGATCTCTCTGCAACTTGTCTTTATGCGATTAAGCCCTTACTTGATCTCTTTGCAATTAAGCCCTAACTGGGCTCTCACGGAATCTCTTGTGCCATAACTGGGCTCTCATGAAATCTGTTGTGCCTTAACTTGATTGTATCTCTTATTTAAGTTTTTTTTCTCATGGAATCTCTTGTGCAACAAGCACAATCAAAATTCTTCGCTCCAAGTTTCTCTCTCATTAAAGCAAGTATTTGGAAACCATTTTGTTTCAATTAATATTCTCACTATGACTTTGTTTGGTTGCAAGGGCAATTGAATGGAAGGGACGTGAAATTTTTATACTTTAAATAGAAGCTTTTGTAATGATTACAACACATGCTATATATCACATTACTACCTAACTAGTTCCAAATTATTCCACATTTAGTTATTAACTTACACTTCACTTTGTATCCAAATCCCTCCCATTTGAAAAGTAAATTTTTACATCTTATAAAATTATATTGTGTTACCATTACAAAAGTTTCTATTTAAAGTATAAAAATTTCACTTCTCTTCCCTTCAATTCCCCTAGCAACTAAACAAAGCCTATGGGACTACATTTTTTGTCTTACATTAACTTATTGAATGCATGAGAATTTGTTCCTATTCAAATGGCATATATTCACTCTTCCATACTCAAACTTACCAACCCATGTGAATTTTGTAATTTAATCTTCACACTTTAACCAAAACTTCATTTATCACCAGTAGCAGGTTTGACTAGTCTTATAGTTAAATAACCCTAAAGTTCCTACCACCATAGATTAGATCCATCAAGGAAAGGTGAGGCCAGCAGATTCTAATCAATTAAACTGGGCATATCAGTATAAGTCAAAGCAGGTGAATTTTTTTATGTTTTGTTTGCTGTACTACTAAGTTTAGAAGTAGCACAGTTTTCCCTTTAAAAAATAGTATTAGTATAAACTTGGATGGGATTTGTGAGATAAGATGGATCACGAGAATGTGGAATCCTTCTATGTCGGTTTCCTCTATTTTTTTTTTTTTTTTTTTTTCTAAAGCTTCTAAGGACCATGTGAACAGGAAGTAGGAAGGGTCTTGGTCTCTTGGATGAATCTCATTTAGGGATAATACAGAAATTAATAAAGTGGTGGTTGTTTCCCACCACGAGTTTAGCTAGAACAGCTTTCCAAATGACTTTCTTTGGCTGGCACCAAATACTGAGGAGCATAATTCTAAATTTCGATTGAAATGTATTGGTTTTTTTTTCAAAACCAAAAAAATATAGGTTCAAAATATAAAAGTTCCAAATTTTAGGTCCAAAATCATTGTTTCGACCATGTTTCAATTGAAATCTCTAGTTTTGACCGAAATTTGGTCAAAACACCTTATAAAATATCAAGTTTCTATCGAAACTTTGTGTACTTTGATTTTAGAAATCAGAGTAGTACAAAATAGGGAATAATATATAAGAGGGACAATATACATCACACAATACTTATTTATAACCAACACCACTAAGTAAATGTTTATTAACTTATATTTCATTTACTTAAGATATTATTCATAAATAAGCAAACACTCTCGCTCCCTATTTTAATCCAATAGAAATAGTCTAAAATTCAAATTTAAAAAAAATAATAACTTTCCTGTTTAAGAACAAAAAAAATGGATTTTTGATTACGAGACGATTTTCAACTTTCAAATGCTGGCTTTTTTCTCTAATCTAAAAATTCCATAAATTTTATTAGAGTAAAACATAATTAAAAACCAAGAGTCCATCAAAATAATCTTTTGTTTTGATGTTCAAATAATTATTTACATTCAAACAACTTTAAACAACATTCGTATAATTCAGACAATGTTTGATTGGAACGTAACTCCTTCAATATAATTTGGATTCAAACAATCTTAGATTTATTACAAAATTGATTATGCTAGCTTTCCAATGAATTTGACATTGCTCGAAGTTATATTGAAGGAGTTACGCTCTGGTGTTCGGAGTATGCGAATACTGTTTATAATAATCTGAATAGGAATAATTTCTTGGACATCAAAACAAAAGATTATTTTGGTGGACTCTTGATTTTTAGTGATATTTTACTTTAATAAGAATTATGAAAATTTTAAATTGGAGACAAAAGCTAGCATTTGAAAGTTGAAAATCGTCCTGTGGTCGAAAATCCAATTTTTGTTCTTGAACTAAAAAGTTAATTTTTTATCCTTTTGAAATTTGAATTTTAGTTTATTTTCTATTATATTCAAATAAAGGGTGTTTGCTTTTTTATGAATAATATCATAAGTCATTTACTTAAATGATATTAGTCATAAACAAGTGCTGCCTATTTAACTCTAAATACAATCATCAGATTCCAGCGTACATTAGCATACTATGGTTTAAACATAAAAAAATAATTTCGAATGTTTGACAATCATTCAATGGATATATGAAGAAGGTTAAAAATGCATCACATAAAACAATTGGGCTTAAAAAAACAACTTTTTAGCCACTCAAACTAAGTTTCAAAATCTGACTAAAAAATCCAAGTTTTGGCTAACTTTCAGCTGAAATTTGGGTCGGCCAGCCCATAAACCAAAATTTAGAACCTTGTTGAGGAAGGCATTGTGCTGAGTAACAAAAACAGAATTGAGAGACCCAACCACCAATTATGTTTCAAGTAATCTTTTCACTGTGGCTGGAATTTTTGTCTTACATTACTTTCATGTATGATTAAATGTTTTTCATAGATACACCATGTAGTAACTAACGCCATCTTGATGACTGACTTTTTTTTTTTTTTTTTTGGTGAAAGATGACTGATTTATATAGACCCTAAAGATGCATTATGAAATCTGTGTTGATGGATGATTTGTAGTAATATTCGATGCTTTGCATATAGTATTGAATGCTTCTTTTTGTATGACTGTTTTAGATATGGAGTTCCTAATTCTTATTTGATTCAGTAATAATTCTGAAGAGAGAAGAGCCACTGTGACTGCCTCTGAAAGCATTGAAATCTAAGCAATATTATGGGTAGTCTTGTAACTGTACCATACTTCAGCTCTACCAGGTTGCTTTACTTTTTGTCCAATTGTGTGAACATGATGACAAATCAGTGCCTAGACCTTAGGTGTAAGGAGGGGCTTTAGAGAGAGATTTTTAGATGGTTTAAGATTTATAAACTTTCCTTCTGGGTTTGTTTGTCTCAGAGTCAACAGCAGGAGAGAATTTGGGTTCTATATTCTGATAGTGTTTTCTCCTCTAACCATATTTTGTGGTTTTCGGGTGTTTGCTATTTGGGTACTTAGTCTTGTTGATGGATTTTGGGTGCTGAAATTGGATTAACATATATTGATAATGGAATTCTGAAACCTGTAGTGCCATGCAGCTCTCTTCTTATATATCGACTGCTATTTATTGTTGTTCTTCCCCATGTTTGAGCTCTTTTTGTTTTCATGAAATATTGTTGGTCAAAAAGAGAGGAAGGAAACAGATCTTGTGATCTTATTTTGGAAGCTTATGTAGTTTAGAGAATGAGGTTAAGGGGTCATTTCCCAGTAGAAATTGATTGCTCAACTTCTCTTTTAAGACACATAGACTTAGATATTTTGCAGTCTTCATTGTTTGCAGTTTTTAACATACCTTGGTGGTTTCATATCAGTGTTCAAATTCTATCTTCTTTTTCACAGCTTTCGTGATTGGTTGGTTCAAGCTACATTTTCCTCTTTTCCTTGCCACTGACACTGTTCAGGTTACATCTATATATGCCATTTGAAGATTCTGTTTCAGAGAGGAACATGAAACTTGAGTTCCCAGAAATGGTGAGGAAGAGGAGACCAGAAGATTATTTTTATTTAATGGATCTAACATGGTTTAATGTAGGTCATTCTTTAGCTCAATTAGACAGAGCACCTGGGATTTCCCAAGAAATGGTGATACGAATCTACCAAGACTCACTGTGATGATTCATTTCAATAAACAATCTCATTGGAATGTAAAGAGCAATTCAAAATTAATAAAGATTCTCATTTATCATTCATTAAAAAAAAAAAAATTCCATCAAATTATGATATTAGAAGATTACATGTTACACTGATGTTGCATAAAATACATAGCATGAAGAAAAAAAACCCAAACGAACGAGAAGATTGTTAAACCATAATTATGGTTTAGTAAAGTCTGGTCCACAAGAAGTTGATGCTGCAAAATATTTGTGGCCCTAATCTCCCCTCAAAACTTTCATATGAATGACCATCATTTTCTGTTTTTCCAGCTTGTCTACCTAGATTAATGACCATTGATGTTTCCAATTCTTTGGACATCTTGCCTCTCAGGGTTTTCCTCAGTTCGAAATGTCCCCAATAACATCCTTCCATCACCACCAATCACACATCGGAGGAATTTTATGATTATCATTCATTCTCTATGGAGCAATAAAAACAGATAAGTAAGTATACTCAAACAAAGAAAATGCAAATATCCATTGAATGATATCAAATTAAAATAAAATTGCTACGCCTGAAAACATAACCCTTGCAAGGCAAGGAACATAATTGCAAAACGAGTAGTAGAGACGATGTTTTCCCACTGTTGACCGAGTTAGGGCAAAATACAAACAGATCTCAAGTTGTAGAGAGATCGTGTAAGAGTTTAATAGCAGAGAAATCGAGTAGTAGAGAACATAACAAGTTAGCGCTTGATCGCATAGAAATCGAGTGGTAGAGAACAAGTTAGAGCTTAATCGCATAGAGAGCTTATCATAGAGAAATCGTGTAGCAAAGAGAGATTTTGAAGTTTAATCACAAAGAGATGAAGTAGCAGAGAACATGTTAGTGCTTAATTGCATAGAGATCGAGTAGCATAGAGAACTTAATCGCAGAGAGATCAAGTTAGAGTTTAGTTGCATAGAGATGAAGTAGCAGAGAGATCATTTAAGGGCTTACGCGTTAGGGCTTACTCGCATAGAGACGAATTGTATAGAGATCAGAGATCGTGTTAGGGCTTATATCCTCCAGATTGAGTTGCAGAGAGATCAGACAACTTAACTTGAAGCTTGAGTTTGGAAAAGCTTGAATTCATTCGCATTCACGATCGAGCGAATGAATGGAAAAGAAGACCTCGACGGATTGGACAACTGATCCGGATCAAATATGGGTTTTTTTTTGGGGCCGTAAGAGGGGTTAGAGGAAGGTAAGTCTGTAGCAGACGTTGGATCACCAACCGCCATGCAGCATGGAGCTAGGCCCTCTCTGGGCATTCGCAGGGAGATTGCCTACTGGAGAGGAGCCTGATTGGTGGAGTTTGTGCCTAGACAAAAGAAGGCGTATTACCAAATCATGCCCCCGTTGCTACAGCGGTAGATATAGGTGTTTTGAGAATACGCCTTAAGGACCAATGGTTAACGATGGCTCTGATGGGTGGTTTCGCTAGAATAGGCAATAATGAGATCACCATTTTAGTAAACGATGCGGAATTGGCCCTGCACTGATGCAGGGGCCACCAACTTGGCAGTGCCTTTGAAATATTACTCTTGAAGTTCATAAATACTTAGTTTTATTTAGGATTGAAAATATTTCTCACTTTACCCAATGATCAATCCCCCCCCCCCCACCCCAAACAAAACAATCTCCACTCTGTGGCTTTTTAGTTAGGACTCGAAATATTTGATGCAGTCCAAGGACTAGCTAGCAGTGGACCAATCCAAGGACCGGTCAGCATGGGTCCAGCCCACACTATTCACATGAACACTGTTCATGCGGTATTGTTCACAACATAATTTTTGAAATATTTTGTTTCTTTGTTTCACTCCTTTGTTTAGAAACTTTCCTATTTTATGTTTTAGAAATTTTCCTATTCTCTATAAAGGAAGTTTCTATTTCAGTTTTGGAAATCCTATGATTTTGTAATCTTTCAAAGTTTATAAATAAGAACAAATAAAGTGTTGGTAGCAGAGTTGGCCAGAGTTTATTATTAAATTTTGGTTGGGTCAACAGAAACTCCTATTCTGTTCATTCCCGTTTTCCAATGATAGCAGTTTTTTCGAAAATTCATAACTTTTTCATCCAAGGTTGGATCACCTTCAAATTTGGGTATGTTATCAAGCACATCCTAGAGTACTTCCCCTCCAAGTTTGAAGACATTCCAACTGCTGGATTCTGAGCTAAGTAATTTTTTCTACTGTTATACAATTCTGGTTCTGTTAGAATACATGTTTGAGACCTACGGGCAAGATTGGTTTTGATCCCGCCCGTTGGATCAAGCACATCTTCCGGAGTATTGTTTCTAATACCCTAAGGATCATTGCTTTCAAGTTTCAAAGCATTCTAATGGATAAATTTGAAGTTAAATAATTATTTATTAAATTCATCCAATCTTACTTGTTGTTGAAGTGTTAAATTTGAATTGGACTGATTGAAAGATCCTACCCTAGCAAGGTTTGGCATAAATTGAGATGTAACCCTGCCTTGCCATCAATTGGTATCAGAGCTTTGTAATGGAGGATTCTAATTCTCCTAACCAGTCCAATGACTCCCTTACTTTGGTTCTTCAACAATTGGAAGTAATGAATGCCAAGATTGATAACATAGGGAAGAGAATGAACACCAAGGAGGCTGGATGGCGACATCCAACAGCCAATTTTTGCCTAGAAATAATCCTAGGGCTCTCCAAAGAGTCCCTAGAGAGGACTATCAAAATCTACCAGATGATAAGTATGATGGGAGACTTCTTCGATATGAAATTTCACATAAAGTAAGGCTGGAATTAAAAGATTTCTATGGTAGGCAAGACCCACAAGCCTTTTGTGACTGGTTGTGTGCATTAGATGATTATTTCGATTGGTACTATCTTCCCGAACCACAAAAATTAAAATTAGCACAATCCAAACTTTTGGGAGCTGCCCGTGAGTGGTGAAAAGTCTATAAACAGAAGCTCAAAGTTCGAGGACGAAAGCTTAGGACTTGAGAAGATATGAAGTATGAATTAACGAGAGAATACGTACCTGAACATATCCAAATAAGGCTCTTCCGTTGACAAAGTTACCACCAAGTGGCATGTATAATTGAATAAAACCTGACAAAACCATCTATAAAATTCAGTTCGCAATTTAGCGAGGGGTAGAAGCCTAACACTAACGATATTGACGTGAAGGCGGTAGCTACAGTTGCACCACTAATGAAAACTCCAATACCATCAACATTCTAGGAGCATTAGTGGTTGAAGTCAAGGAAAACAAAGAACAAATTTCACAAATCGATGATAACAAATGAGAGACCAACATTGATGTTCCTACAATAGCAATTTGCATTGAAGAGGTTATAGTTGAAGACCACATCAGTTACAATGTAGATGATTTTACTCAAGTCAGTGAGGTGGACATATATGACCTTAATCTTTCTTGTGCAGCTCCAGTAACTGATAATGAGAGTCATAGTGATCATGAGGTCATAGACATTGAAGAAGCGACTGTAGAAGATAAAGAGCTACATGTGATCCCTATGGATACCTCTTGCACGTTTAAATCTTTTTAAGATATTCAACATATTGACTTTTGTGATACCTCCCAAGTATCTTGAAGAAAGTGGACCCAAGGTGGTGGATTTTCTGCCGAATTTTCAAGCAGACTTCCAATATCTAAGAAAGATGTGTGCCGACCCCACGGAATTGATTCTTCACCATTACAAAATTCGTGGACGAGTTTATTTTAAGTCGGGAGGAGTTGATGCAGTCCAAGGACCAGCCAGCAGTGGACCAGCCCAAGGACCGGTCGACATGGGTCCAGCCTACACTATTCACATGAACATTGTTCACGCGATACTGTTCACATGAACAGTACAAACAAAATTTTTGAAATATTTTGTTTCTTTTGATTCACTCCTTTGTTATTTCTTTCCTAAAAATTAGTTTAGATATTTCCTAAGTTGATTTACTTTATGAGTTAGTCTTAGGGGTTGTTTGATAAAACTTCAACTCTAGGATTCTTACTTCTGGTTCAAATTTCTACTTCAACTTCAAAAGGATTCAGGAGTATATGGGAGTAGAAATATGTTTTTTAACCTAATTTAGTCATGGACTCCAGAGTAGTGGTGGTGGGTGGTGGATGGTGGCACTAGTGGTGAGTGGTGATGGTTGGTGACGACGGTGGTGGCAAAGGGTGGCAGTCGGTGGGTGGTGGTGGTGGTGGTGGTGGTGGTGGTGGCGGTGGTGGGTGGTGGCGGTGGGTGGTTGTGGTGGGTGATGGTTGGTGGTGGTGGTAGTGCCGATGGGTGGTGGCGATGGGGGGTGGTAGTAGGTGGTGGCGGTGGTGGGTGATGGTTGGTGGTGGTGGTGGGTGGTGGTGGCAGTGGTTGGTGGCTGGTGGTGGTGGCAGTGATAGGTAGTGGTGGGTAGTGGTGGCGGGGGGTGGTGGTGGGTGGGTAGTAGTGGTTGAAGATGGTGGTGGTGGCGGTGGGTGGTGGCGGTGGGTGGTGGTGGTGGTGGTGGTAGCGGCGGCACCGCGGCGGTGGGTGGTGGAGGGTGGTGGTGGTGGCGGTGGTGGCTAGTGGCTGGTGGCTGGTGGGTTGTGGTGGTGGTGGTTGTTGGTGGTAATAGTGGTGTGGGGTGGTTTTTTTTACTCCAAAATTGTGTTTTGAAGTCGAAAAACATTTATTTGATGCTCCAAAAAATTGGATTCTAAAGTCCATTTAGAACCAGTTCACTCATGGATTCTCCAGAAGTCCAAACTGGATTACCAAACAGGGTTCTACTCCATTTATGCTCCAGAAGTCAGAATCCAACTTCTGGAGTGTTATCAAACACCCCCTTAGTTGTTTCATTGTTTAGAAACTTTCCTATTCTCTACAAAGGAAGTTTCTGTTTCAGTTTTGGAAATCCTATGATTCTGTAATCTTTCAAAGTTTATAAATAAGAAGAAATAAAGTGCTGGCAACAGAGTTGGCCAGAGTTTATTATTAAATTCTGGTTGGGTCTCACTGGTTGTGAGACTTAACCGAAACTCTTATTCTGTTCATTCCCGTTTTCAGATGATATCAGTTTTTTCGAAAATTCATAACTTCTTCGTCCATGATTGGATCACCTTCAAATTTGGGTATGTTATCAAGTACATCCTAGAGTACTTCCCCTCCAAGTTTGAAGACATTTCAACGGCTGGATTCTGAGATAAGTAATTTTTTCTACTGTTATACAATTCTGGTTCTATTAAAATACCTGTTTGAGACCTACGGGCAAGATTGGTTTCAATCCCACCCGTTGGATCAAGCTCATCTTCTGGAGTATTGTTTCTCATACCCTATAGATCATTGCTTTCAAACTTCAAAGCATTCTAGTGGATAGATTTGAAGTTAAATAATTATTTATCAAATTCAGCCAATCTTACTTGTTGAAGTGTTGAATTTGAATTGGACTGATTGAAAGATCCTACCCTAGCAAGGTTTGGCATAAATTGAGATGTAACCCTACCTTGCCATCAATATTTTTCTTCTTTTTTTATAAAAAAAATATATATATTTCTCACTTTACCCTATGGTAAGTAGGGTAAATTATACATGGGTACAAACATGCTCAGCGAAAGTATCATGTTTTATAAACTTTTTAAGTAACTAAAACTCAAGGATAACATTATTTAACTTTTACAAATAAATTATGTCATTAATTGAAAACGCACACAACCCCAAGGGGGTAGCTTAGTTTGTAAAGACTAACATCTCAGAGGTCATGAGTTCAACTCTCCTTAGGGCCTAGCCACCCAAAAAAAAATGCTCAGCAAAACAGAGTATTTTGGGTCTGATATTTTCTGAAATTTCAGGGTGGAGGGTATGTGAGTGTCCAATCGATCAACAAAGCATCCACGGTAAAGTTTTCGAATAATTTTGAACAAAAGAAACCATAAATTTCTGAATGTGTCATATTTGAACAAAAGCAAATATCAAACCAGATTAATGAGATACTACTACGTTATAACAGAGGTAAATGCAATTGAGACTTACTCCAGCAAGATTTGGGCTGCCTAATTTTGAGAGGTTCCAAATATGAGTGCCATTGCCACACTGCAGAATTTTCTAGTCTTTAATAACCATGAAGGAAAGGGAGTGTAAAGCACTCAGACAGTAAAAGAGGCTGCGAGGGGAGTAGCATGAGGGTAAATTAGTGGCAAATCCTTTCTTTGGCATACATGCTACTATACTAGGATACCAGCAAGGACCTGGAACAAAATATGGGAGGCAAAGTGAAATAGCTATAAAAGAAAGAAAAAAAAAGGGCAAATGTTAAAACATGTATATCTCGAACATCAATGTTTACACCTTAATTCTTATTCTAATCAATGATGAAAAAATTTGGATAAAATATCGTTTAAAATATAAAACAACATTATTATGTAACCCAAAAACTTCAGAATTAAATATAAAAAAATCCTACATTTCATGTTAATTTGAACAAAACACTAAACATTAATCTTAGATTAATTCTAAGAAATAGAAAAAATCAAATAAAGTTGCACAAGACCAAAAAAATCCAAACGTAGATATGAAAGGAGTAAAACAGTACCCATAAAGATAATGAGGGTTACAGAAATACCTTTGTGGCTTTTCTGAGAGTCTGATTTTTTTTTTTTTTTTTTTTTTGGGGGGGGGGGGGGGGGGGGTTGATTGTTGGGACACTTGGCATGAGCAGTACAGAGAAGTGTTGCCCAAAGTCTCTGCCCAGACCCCGACTCGAACCGCATGGTGCTAAGGGGATCGATAAGGAAATAAAGTTGCGCCTTTACTAACAGCTATAGCTTTTGGTACAACGGTAAGCGCTTGATCTGATATTAGGGGTGGGATAAAAAAGATAAAGATAAAAGAGTAGGATTGAAGAGACATTAGGGAGTTTCTTTATGTGTGTGTGTAAGAGAGAGAGAGAGAGAGAGAGAGAGAGAGAGAGAGATTTCTTGCTTGCTTTGCTTAGGACTAAATTAGCATTGAAGGAGAAATAAATAAAATAAAATTAACTGATTGAAGCTAGCTCTTCGAAATCATTTTTTTAAGGCAAAAGGTTATGTGCACGAGCATGCATGTGCACAGTCATGCCTATAGCAATTAGATCATAATAAATGCCCTATGTGATACCAAAAATACACCCTATAAAAACTTATGATTTAGAAAATCTCCTGTTCATGAATCCCTTCCCCTTTTTTTTATTGTGGGTTCAGCATTGAGGGTGAAATAACGGGAGAAAACCAACTACTTTTTCTTTTCCTCTTCTTCTTTTCTTATATTGTTATATAATGCTAGGCTGCACAATGGTAGGAGCAAGGAATAGGAACATAGTGGCGTGTGTTGCGCCTCTAAGCACAGGTCTGGGGTGGGATTTTAGCTCTAAAAAGATTTAAAGTCAATACATTATAGTCTCCTTAAAACTGTGTTTCTCTCATTCACTGAAGCTAAAACTTTTGGACAGCAACTAACCACCGGTGGCAGCACATTCATTTTGGCAACATTTACTAGAATGGACCCTAAACACCTGAACCTTACCCCCTCCCGAAAGACAACTTGGAAAATTGAGCCTCCAATTTAATGTTTTGCTTTTGCTGATGACAAATGTAACATTAACACTAAACACATTTGACATGTTTTAAAAGCATAGGAAAAATTGTGTTCTTCCTACTACGCTTGTGGGACAGGTAATTTAGTCCACCACCTTTTTCTTCCCTGTGAATATGTTAGATTTGGCTCCACTTTCTTAACCTCCTATGTTGTAGTTGTTGTGACTTTAGTGTGATAGACTAGGTGTCACCCAGGCTGATGATGTTTAGTTTCTGGTTATGTTTAATTTTTCTTTTATTTTTCAGTCTTTGTTTTGGACACTAAATTATCGATTCCTTCTTGGACTCTACTGCTGTATTTGGACTCACTTTAGGAGTCCTTTTCTTAGTCTATAAATAAAGGCTAGTGAGAGGGGGAGAGGTACAACAAATCTTTCTCTCCTCTCACAATTCTTTTCCCCACTAGCACCGGAACCGGCCCTTGCTCCTGCTCCTCTGCAAGTGTATCATCGTCGTCACCACTATACACCAGCACTGGATACTGCCCCTCTCTCGGCTCTCCCCTCATCGGACCTTTTGTCTGCTGATCTTCCTATTGCACTTCACAAAAGTACTTGTTCGTGTGCTCAGCCATCCCAGGTAGCCTATCCAATTACTCATTATGTATTTACATCCCATTTCCCCTTGCCTCACTAGGCCTTTGTGTATGCCTAATCCCATACTATTATTCCCACATCTTATACTGAGGCATTAACCCGGCCTATTGGAAAACGGATATGGATGTCGAAATGGACGCTCTTCTTTCCTGACATACCTGGTCTCTTGTGGAATTACCACCCTATAAGAAGTTGTTTGTTGTCGCTGAGTATTCACTGTGAAATATAATCCCAATGGTACAGCGGAACGTATGAAGGCTCGCTTGGTTGCCAAATGCTTTACTCATACCTATGGGGTTGATTATTTTAAGCCGTTTTCCCCCGTTACACGTCTCAATTCTGTTCGGATTCTTATATCTCTTGCTATCAATCTAGACTAGCCTCTTTTTTAATTGGATATCAAGAATGCCTTCTTATATGGTCATTTACATGAAAAGATTTATATGGAACAACCTCCAGGGTATGTTGCTCAGGGGGAGAGTGTTGCCCACAGTGTGTGAAAACTTCACAAAGCAATATATGGTCTAAAGCAGTCTCCTCGTGCTAGGCTGCAAACCTACTGATGTTTCTATGGATCCTCACTTTAAATTGGCTACCTGTGACAAGGAGGATTTTGGAGATGCTCATCAGTATCACTGACTTACTAGCAAGTTTCTCTATCTCACTATTATTCGGCCTCACTTTCATATTCGGTTGAGATTTTAAGTCAGTTCAAGCAGACTCCAAAACAATTTCATTAGGATGTTGCTTATCGAATTTTGAGGTATCTCAAGGGGGCTCCTAATAAAGGATGCTCTATCAGTCTCATCAAAATTATGGGTTTAAGGAGAAAGAGGAGTAGAGGCGGGCCTCTGTTTGCATCTCTGTTCCAACAAGGTGTTGGGCACAAGCTATGATGTCTGATCAAACATCTGATTTAGTGCTGGAGTGTGAGGTGACTGGGGTCAATCCTTGTAGAGGAAAGAAGCTGACCCCATGCTCCAAGAGTATATTCGAAGGTCAATAACAAAGGCCACATGGGTTTTCCTAGAGCAAGATGGTGCTAGTAGTGAAGATAAGTCCTTGTTGTCAATTGGAAGGTGACTGCGCTTAGAATTGTTTAGTTTAGATAGAAATGCTTTCCCCGGAGAGCAGGCAACGAAGCTAAGTAGATTTGTTAAGTAGATGTAGAAGCGAGGGAAGAACAACCAGGTAAGCAGCGTGGGTGGGACCTGTTGTTCAATGGCATTTGACTGATCCAATAACCGCAGTATCAATATCCCTATCCTTCCCACCGCTTTCCCCAGAAGCCGACAACACATCCTTTGTTGTTGGTGAGAGAGAGCCTACAAGAATAGACTGATCCGAAATCCCTGCTTTTGCCAGCATGATAACAAGCACGGACTGGCAGCAAGGCATTGAAAGTTTGAATGTCCAAAGCATCGATTGCTTCCACTTGTGGCCTTCTTTGACCAAAATTGGATGAGATGCTACTACCTCTCATCAGATGGAGTAATTTTAATCAAATTCTACGCTTAGTGGTTATTCTGATGCTAATTGAGCTAGTGTCGATAATGATCGATGGTCTATTGCTGGTTATTGTACATTTCTTGGGGGAAATCTTATCACTTGGCGTAGCAAGAAGTAGACTACAGTTGCAAAATTTAGTGCTGAAGCTGAATATGGTGCTATGGCTCAAACTACGGCATAATTGTGATGCCAGTAATGAATCTTCTTGGTGAAATGGGATTTTCGATTACGTAGCCTATTCCAATGTACTATGATAATCAAGCTGCCATTCATATTGCGAGCAATCCTATTTTCAAGGAGTGTATCAAGCATATTGGAGTCAACTGTCACATCGTTCGAGATGCTGTTATGCATAACCAGATATCTACTCCTTTCATTAGCTCTAGCTCTCAACTTGGTGGTATGTTTACAAAGGCACTGTTCAAGGCTGTTTTTCTTCAAAATTGTTGCAAGCTGGACTTGGTGATATCTATGCCCCTCCTCCAGCTTAAAGGGGAGTGTTGCGACTTTAGTTCGTGATGCAGTCCAAGTTACGTAAGAAGACCAAAGGAAGCAAAATGCCAAAATCAAACCAACAACCGGAAACACTATTCATGCAGTACTGTTCATGTAAACAAACCAACAGATTTTTAGAGATCTTTGTTTCCTTCCTAAATTCAATAAGTTAGATTTATTTCTTAAATTTAGTTGTTATTTTGTTTCTTAAATTGGTTTAATTTATGAGTCAGTTTTAGATGTTTCTTTGTTTTAGAAACTTTCCTAAAACGACAAAGGAAAGTTTCCTATTCTTGTTTAAGTTTATTTCTTGTTATTCCTTGAAGGAAATAATCCTTCCTTAGTTGTAGCTTTTCTAAGCTCTATAAATAAGAATATAGGAGAAGAAGGAAATCAGATTTGAACCCTTAGAAAGTACTGTCGACTTTAGAAGTCGCGGGTTCAAACCCCTCCTGGTGGAATAAGTCGAAGTTGCGGGATCCTGGGTACAACGAGACCGCAACTACGGAAGGAAGGAAATGGGAGCGAGACCACCCTAAGAGGATGTTATGAAGGAGAGCTCGTGGCAATTCTATTCTGTGTTGGAAGGGCGCCAGAATTGACGATCTATTCGATTCTATAGATCAAAGGGGTTTTCGGCCGCTAAACGCCCTCAAGGAACCTCGTCCTTGAGCGCAAAGCCGAGCAAAAGATATAGATATCCAGATAGCTAAATAAGCCTAGGGAGGCACATGCAAATGTAGCTGAACCAACCCGAAGATGAATGGAGGTCGCGTTTAGCGCCTCATCAAACAGGGCTTGATATGCTATCCATTGGGGTGGTCCCCCGTGACTCAAAAGAGGGGCGCCCCGGACTGTTAGGACTGGTATCTCTTTTTTTTTACGAACAATAATAGGTTGCACCGAGGGCACGCCCCCTCTCGGTCAGATGATGTTACCTGGGGGGACGGATCCGGGAGCGTCTAGCTCGGCCGCTTTAGACTTAGAATTACGACTCGGTCTTCCCCCTATAATGGGAGGCGTCGCTCCCGGTCCCGACCCAGCAGATCGAGCCCCTATAATGGGAGGCGTCGCTCCTGGCCCCCCGTAACCTCCCATCGGTTGATGAGATGGAGGAAAGCGATGTGGAGGGGCTGCTAAGCGGGATCGAAGGATAGAAAAGGAAAGGTATATGGCGCCATCCCCGTGCTGCTTGTTTCGACGGCAAGCCAAGCTATGGATCGGCCGGCTAAACAACAAAGACCGGGAGCATTAAAGAGTACATTTTAGTAGCAGAATTGTGAACGTACCCCTACCCTCTTGCTTTGGCGGCTGCAGCTGGAGTTGCTGTGTGTGAGCGGCTTTAGCTGAGCCTGACATGCTACCACCTAACATTAGGGAAGTAGGACTACTACGTAGTTCCTAGGACGGAGTTTAAGACCATTAGCTTTGGGGGCTTGGTGTATCCAACCATCGACAAAGGGTCGCGATCCCGCGAGGGTGAGCTAACTCCAAAAACCCGTCCTCAGTTCGGATTGCAGGCTGCAACTCGCCTGCATGAAGCCGGAATCGCTAGTAATCGCCGGTCAGCCATACGGCGGTGAATTCGTTCCCGGGCCTTGTGTTGGGTCTCTTCGGTTGTGAGACTCAACCACAATTATTTTTTGTTTTCAATTATTCTTCTAATTCATTCAAGTTCATTCAATCTTTGCTGGTTCTATGACATCCACACTCCTATTCCTGGTCACCTAGTGTTGGAAGTTTGAAGATAAAGTCAGATAACAGTATTCTGGTTCATCGTCAGAACATAGTAGTGTCTACGGGCAAGATTGGTTTCTTCCAATGTGATTGGATTGTGCTACAATTCGGATATGTTAGAAAGTACATCCCAGAGACCATGTCCTCCAAGTTTGGTGTTTTTCTAACGGACATATTTTAAGATAAGTGGGATTTACTACACTCTTACAATTTTATTTGCTATTTTCTGCTGAGAAAGTATTTGGACTGATGTAAACGATCCACATAGCAAGATTTTAGGTTAAATTTGAATTAGACCTTTGCTTCCGCATCAGTTCGATAGTCTAGGTGTCACCCAGGCTGGTGATGTATTTTTTTTCTTTTATTTTTCAGTCTTTGTTTTGGACTCTTAATTAGTGATTCCTTCTAGGACTCTACCGCTGTATTTTGGACTCACTTTAGGAGTCCTTTTCTTAGTCCATAAATAAAGGCTAGTGTGAGGGGGAGAGGTACAACAAAATTTTCTCTCCTCTCTCACAATTCTCTTCTCCATTATCTCATCCTCTCTCTCTCTATTTTTTCTTGGTTTGGTTTATCACTGTTACAGGAGTTCTTTCTTTTGCGATCTGTAATTTTATGAGGATTTGGCAGCTTGGTGCTTAAGAAAAAATGAGAGGAATCTCCTGGAAATAAACTCCGCTGAAGGAGGTAGAGAGACATAAAGTAGGAACGGAACAATAAGACCCGTAGAGGCACATCAAATAAGGTACCAGAGCCGATGATGGTTAGAATAGCATGGCCTGTTTTCAGTGTTGGTATATTTTGGGTAATCTCAAGGGGATTTATCTTCTTCAGTGTAAGCAGGTGAATATCTTCTTCCAACCCATTGAGATTTTCTCACAATATTAGAGTAATGCATTCCTTGTCTCAGCTCTGATCCACAATGAAGATCTAGATCATGCAATATTTTGAAATACCAATTGCTGAAGGGATGGTTTCTAGACCAGCTATGCACTTGCAGTCCACCCAGTTATGAAAATTTAGAGCTTTGACATAACAGGTCTCTTGGTTCCTATGGAGTACAAACACCATTGTTTTGCTTTGTTAAGAGTCAATAGTTGTGTTCCCTATGGTGGCTTGACTTTCTCTATTCTAATAAAAGCTGTTTATCTATTGGGTGGGGGATGGGGAAAAGAAATTATAAAAAAAAAATAAAAAATAAAAAAGGCACAAGGGAGACGCCGCACTTTATATACTACACAGCTGATATGGCCTTAGGTACATGGAATGGTTCATAGGTTATTACTCTGCCAAGCCATTTAGGAATTGTTGGAACTGGGCCTCCATTTGAACACGATGTCAAAATAAGGGGCAAGGACCTAAGAAAATGCAAGGCTCTGTGGACCATTGTTGGATGAGAATCTTTCTAACACCACATTTTAAATGAATAGGAGTTGGAAGCATGAACATGAAGCCTAAGAAGAAGAGATTTTCATCTTCCCTAAGAGAGTCTGCAATGCTCACTGAGCCAAAAAAGAAACAAATGATGTACATGTGATACCTAAACATTCCATCTATACCTAAAGGGCCTAAATTCCATAAGAACCACCACCAAAGCTAAATTTTGTATAGTAACTGAGAGGACAAGATTAATATCTAATGGTAATAATCAAATAGAGGATGGGGTAGCACAATAATCTTCCTATCCCTCAGGATAGGTCATTTGGATATGCCATGTAATGCTTCGAGAGTAGATGCATACCATGTCGCTCCAACCTTCATAGACACTACCATCTTGGGTAGCTGAGTCAATGCCCCTCTAGTTATTCTGCTGTTAATTTCCAACTATGTGCCCCTCACAACTACGGGAAAAAAAAAAAAAAAAAAAAAGAAAGAAAAAATGTATCTCCATAGTAAGCTTCCATTTCTTCCCATATGGCATAGGCTATGAAACACCCAGCCTTCAAGAAGCTAAAAATATAAAAAAGGAAAAACCAGTAAAGAAGTCGTGCAGTTAGTTAACAGGTTGGGCGTGCGTCATCATTAAAGATGTCACATGGATCCTCAAAAGCTTTCTGCTTATGAGACTGAAACAGAAGGAGTTTTATCTAAGCTAAGGTAAGCCAGTGGATCAAAGAATACATCTCCTGGAGCTTTGTTTGTGGTATTTAGTTACAATGACAGGAAGTTCCCATCCATATCAAAAGGGGAGTGGGTTCAACCTTCCGATTGATCTGCCAACCCTCTTTTTGCAGTAGAGATTTAGGCTCAACGGTGGAAGTTCATCCGCAAATGGATCAGTTGCACGTGTATTTAACTAGCTTGTGGATGAGGGGATTAACAACCCCTCTCCAATAAATGAAAAACTTATAAAGTAAAGACCAGAGAATAGCCGTAGGAATGTCTCCAGGTAGTGGCCCAGGTGCCCTCTAAAGTACTGAAGAAACTAAAGAAATGGATCCATAAGTCTCTAGTAAAGGTAGAGTGTATAAATAGTAATTTGACTGATTCACCTTCTTTTAAGGCACACCTACTTACTTTGGGATGAATAGGCCAAATTTTCTTCTAAAGCATGTTGTAGGCATTCAATTTGAGACTACTAGATAACCAAAAGCAAAGCCTTACATTGGGAGAGACTTCTGCAAAATATTTTATGGGCAAAGGGAGGGGATTCATTTGGTGGGAAAAAAAAAGTGAGTGTAAAAACATCAATAAGGTAAGCAACCCAATTCTAGAGTTTGATTCCAAGAATCAATCGAATGGAATCAAACGAATACACGAGATAGTTGTTGGAAGAATTCAACATCCTTAAGCTGAAACTCTATAAAACCTCTGTTAAATCTGGACTCATTTCGGATTTGGGATAAATCATAATTCATAAATCTAAATCACACACTGGTTTCGTGAACCTTGCAATGAGCCTGTGGATTGCAAAGATAATCGATCTTGAATGAATTGGAAACTGAATTCGGCATGTCCCCAGTACTATATCTCCTTCCCACCAATTTTAGTTTGATCTAGTGGGTTATTGCAAATATAGAGCTCAGTTAAAAAAAATTATAGTAAGTTCACTAATTTGGCAGCAAATGACTTCAAGTTAATTGCCTGCACCCTTTCTGCTCAAAGCATGGAAGTGAAGAACAAAATTTGCCCATATCCTAAGACTTCAGTTCTTTTGAGATTGACAGAAAGAGGTGTCCCTAACAGATTTTGAATTATCCGTTCAGAGAAGTCCGAAACCACAGGTATGGTGGGGTTATCTTACCTCCTAGTGTCAACAATACCATTCCATCATCCTCCACTGACCCAACGGTCATCAGAACCTAGAACATATCTTGGCCAGAGAGAGAGAGAGAGAGAGAGAGAGAATAAGGTCCCATTTTTGGGAAGAAGGGGGGGTGCGGGGGATTTACATAGGGCCATTTACATAGGTTTACAGTAAAATTAAAGAACTGAAGAAAGAAAACGAGAATCTGGTGGTGATGAGTGAGCGAAAAAGCTGTAACTGACCTTTTTGGAGCTAACAGTTCGAGTAGCAGATGGAATAGGCATTTGGGTAGCCATGGACCGAACTCCGAAGGCGAAAAGGTGAAAATGCTGCAGAGTAATCTGTTGCCCGTTTATTGATTCTTTTTTAGGAGAAGATGAGAAGAATGAGAATCCTCCACTGCTGAATCGCTCCTCTTCTTCTCTTTCTCTTCAGTCGGTTTGCAAAGCAGAGCAACCGTTACTGGCTTTGTAGGGTTTTTGTTATTTTTTTGTAAAATGAAAATTCATTGTGAAAGAACGCAAGGACCGAGGCATCCGCATCCACCTTACCAAGATCAAGAAACCAAGGACGGAAATGAGGAGTGCCATAAAAGACGAGAAGAACTGGCTGTACTCACTTGATTTGCACCGTGATTGACACTTTTCGTCGATATAATAGACTCAGACAGGGCTAATCTTGAAGCCATTAGAATCATTTTAATTTACTTTGTCGCAGCCTTGGACAACATACATATGCAAATGATTGTTCTGGTGGATTGATCTGCTTACCTGTACTATCACAGTTTTCCTGGAATGGAAAGAATAAATTTGATCATTGCCAAATGGTTCCAATTAAAATATCTTTGTGCTACTTAAAGTTTTCCAAGCAAGGGAATGAAGAATTCTGTTCGCCTCTCTTGAGATGGAATCAAAGAAATATTTTTTTTATTCGCCACAAAAAATTTAATATCATTGATAATGGACTAAACTGAGAGAATTGGGTATGAAAGAAGACATCTTATTTATTTGACCGGGCTCATGCCTTACCATCCTCCAAAGCTTTACCCAAAGAGTATCCAGATTAGTCCCCCCCAAGATATTCAAAGGATGGGATTTCCTTTGTTTCCATTGTTCCAATAGAATTTAGCTGGAGTCTTTTTAATAATATCATTGTAATGTGCTAGAAGTTTAAAATGAGAACCCACAAAATTTCATATATATAGAACCATTGATTTAAGGAGAATTTCCATACTTCATGAGCTAGCAATCCCAATTTCCAAGTTTCCATTTTTTTTTTCAAAGTTCTCTCTAAACATTCTTTAAATAACACCTTCTTGAAAACTCCAAAATAATATATTGTTTTAATGCTTAAAAGATAATTTATATTCAGACGACTTTAAACAACATTCGTATGCTCCGAACAAAGTTTGACCGGAGTGTAACTCCTTCATTATAACTCGGATTTAAGTAATCTCGGATTTGTTGGAAAGTTATTTATGCTGGTTTTGCAACGAATTCAAGATTGCTTGAATTCGAAATATATTAAAGGAGTTACACTCCTGTCAAATTTGTTATAAGTATGCGAATGTTAGTCACAAATATGTATTGTCTATTTAACTATAGACACAATCTCAAGTCTCAACATATACTAGCAAATTTGGGTTCACACCACATATTATCATTTTGGATGTTTTTATTTAAACTAATGTGAAAATATGAGTAAAATAGTTAAAATAGGCTACAAGAAAAAAAAAATTCAGATCAAGAAAAACACTTTTGGGTCTCAAATCCAAGCTTCGAGATGTTTCGAGAAAAATATCTGGTTTTGATCAAGTTTCAATTGAAACCCGAGATATCTCGGTTTCAAGGTTGGCCGAAACCTGCCTCGAAATAGGCACATCGAACCTTGGCTAAAACCACATGAAACTAACTTAAAATCAACGATTTTTTTTTGGGGAGGACCCATCAAAATCAACGATTTTTTTTTTTTTTTTTTTTTTTGGTGAATAAATCAATGGAACTTTGAATGGATGTTAAGATACTTCTGCTCTTTGTGTAAACTAACTTAAACCTATATCCACAGGGGCACCACAAACAACTATAGAATGGGAATAGGGGTTTCTGGGTCATGTTGAACATACACAGGAACATTGGACATCAAGTTCAAGATTTCTGAAAGGCTACAATGTCTGAAGCCCAACCCTTCCCTCTGCCAAGCCAAACACTGAAGAAGAAGAAGAAGAAGAAGAGGAAGGTAAGTAGCACAAGGGCTGGAGAGAAGAAGGCATTCGGATATGTAACACTTGAGTTCACAATATTTAATCCAATGAAGGATACTGTCGAACACATCCAAGAAGAAGATATTTTGAGTACAAGATTGAGTTGCAGGCAAACTACTCCCTTCATCGGAGAAGAAGATGGAGTTCAAGAAAGTTGCAGTGTCTTGGAACTTCGAGAGGAAGAAGATGGAGTTGGAAAGAAATCCTTCTTCGGAAAAAACTCTTAGTTGTTTGCTATAAGGGTTAAAGGGTAACTTCATCAGCAACAACAATAGAGGTATTTTGGTCTAATGGATTAGACAAAGAAAAAAAATCAGCTACCCCCCATAATAGTTCGAAACATCACCTACCACCCACACTTTTCAAAAAACATCAACTACCACCCAAACGTTTACTACCGTTAATCAAATAGATCCACTCCATTAAATAAATCATGTTAGTTGCTGTTGTCATCCAAAATCGATTTTGAATTGAACAATAATACCCTAAAGGATATGTTGAAAGACGATTTTATCCTCCCTCAATTACCTCACCTTTCACCCCGAAGACCCTTTTTTTTTTTTTCGATCCTTTCATTCGTCGTCTTCTTCTTCCTCTGCTACTTTTTTTTTTTTTTCTATTTATCGTTCTGGTCTTCCGTCTTCTTCTTCTTCCTCGTCTGCTAATTTTTTTCCTTTCTATTTATCGTCCTAGTCTTCCGTCTTCTTCGTCTTCCTCCTCTGCTTCACTTCCTCTTCTGTAGACAGCTTTTGATTATGTCGATTCTTTCATTTGTTTCAACTTCTTCTGTCTTCACTTCTTCTTCCTCCTCCTCCTCCTTCTTCTTCTTCTTTCTCCACTCTGCGTTGTTTTCTGAGTCTTCTTCTTCTTCTTCCTCCTCTGTTACATTTGTTTTTGCTATTCTTTCATTCATCTTTTTCTTCCTCCACTGCTACTTTTTTTGCAACTTTCAAATCTCCATGAGGGTGCATCGGAACCAGAAATAACCGTATTTTCCTGAATGATTCCGTTTCTCTTTTAATAGGTTTGTTAAGGATAACTGCAGAGAGTCGTGCCACATCTCCATATCACGACATCTCCATATCACCAAAATCAAAGGCACCACCTGTATCATGCCCAAGCACATGCAATCACAAGTGGAGTCAGTTGTCGTCAGTTGTGACAACTGATTCCACTAACCGAGCCTCTATAACTTCCAGATAGCTTGTAATTGAACATAATTGAACACCTGTAAAGTGTATATGTCATTACTTATTCTAAGAATCAATTGAACAAAAATTGTCAAAAAAATTCAAGATCATCTTCTTCACATTTGCAGGGTTTAATTCCTTTTGGATGATGCATGTTGCAGCTGACTCAATTCAAAGGTTCAAGGTCTCTAGCTGGCTCAATTTAGAGGTTCAAGGGATTAGATGATTCAACGATAAAACGATAAATGAAATATTTGTTAACTGAATCCGCAGAAACCCTTGTAAAATGAAAATTTAAAAATCCAAGAATACATGACATTTGTAACGTTCAGTTCCATCAACAGATGATTTCTGAATAAAACAGAGGTTTCTTTCACTTTTGTTGATTAAAACTTCACAGAAGCTGTAGGAGGAAAAGAACCAGAAGAATCCTAGGAGAACCGACATAGGAGGTGACGATTACAAAGCCGATTAGCCGCCACCGCTTCTCTATTTTTTCACTTTTGACTCCATCGTCTCTGTTGTGTGGTTGAATTGCTGGGAATGAAGCATCACCCTTGTTTGTTAAATAAGCTGAATTAGGAAGAAAAACCAAAATCATGAGTTTGCGATTCCTGAGTCACGACTTCCTTCCCTCGGAAGAATCTTGATTCCTTACGAGAGAGAGAGAGAGAGAAATCTTGAAACTTCTTTAACAAATTAACCAAAACCAAAAAAAAAAAAAACGATTGCATAGTGGTCAGACACTACTATTCCTTTCATCTTTAGATGGAGAGAGAGGGCCTTTGACTAGTTCATTGTTTCTCTCTCTTCTTTCCTCTTTAACGGAAAAAAAGAATTGGAGTTCAATCGCTGGTACAAAAGAATCGGAGTTCTACGATGGCAGTCCGAAATTTTTCAGAAAAATGTTATATTAGTAATTTTACTATTTTAAAAAAAAAATTCCAATTGAAAACGAAAAGGGTAAAATTGTCTAATGCTGATTTCAGTCTCCTTACTTGAGTGTAGATGTTTTTTGAAAGGTATGGGTGGTAGGTGATGTTTCGAAACTATTTTGGGGAGTAGCTGATTTTTACAAATCACAAATAGGACTTTTCCAATAATATCATGCATCCCCTCAGTTGTTAAATATTTATCACGTAGATCCTGACTTAATAGACCTGTCTGGTAAGTGATTATCTAATAAGGTTAAAAATATTATAATGATGAAATTACCTTTTAAACAATAGTAATTTACTATTTTACCCTCCTTGAAACCCAAATTTACAAAATACATTACCACTACTGTTTACCTTCATCGTCTACTCAGTCTGCAAATTGATTTTCACCGGAGAAGAGGGTTCGACTGCAAATCAACGACCCCTCTTCTTCGGGATCGTGTGAATAATTTTGGGTCTTTGCTAGGTTTTGTCCAGGGATCGTGTGAATAATTTTTGGGGTTTGAAGTTGCTTTACGATTTTGTTGAGCACTGGTTTTATTCCAGACTCTCTGGTTTTTTAGGAAGAGGGGATTTTTTATTGGGGTTTCCGAGAATGTTGAGCTTCTTCTTCTGTGGGATTCATTCTGGAGTTTGTTGTGTGGGATCATTTGCCTTCTTATTCTAGGCTGTTGATGTGTGAATTGTATTTGAGTTGAATCTTGGTTTTGGGTTCAATGGTGCAGACTCAGGCTAATTTTAGGTTTTGTATATTGAAAATCAGAGGCTAATTGGATCTTTCTTTGGCTCTTTTCCCTTCTTTTGGACCAAGAGTCCAGGAGATATTGTAGGTCGAGCTCAGACTGGCTGCTGGTGTAAAGCCCACCTCAACCCGAACCCTTAATGGACAAGTTTTGGGTTGGGCTTGTAAAGTCTGACACTAGTTCAGTCCGGACCAAAACCAACCCAGACCAACCCGTTGACACCCTTAACTCTAAGGGTTTGACTATTTGAGATTTATTTTACTGTTAATTTATTAGGGAGGGTAATTGGGTAATTTTTTTCTGTTTGTCAATTTAACAACATGAGGTGTGGGTGATATTATTCGTAAAGTTAGGAGTTGGGTAACATAAAAAGAAATTACAGGGGGTGGGTGAAATTTTCCCTATACGAATAATCAATGGGAGATCCCTGTAATTTACCTTTTTTTGGGGGTAAAAGAGTCTTCCTGAACCAAAATTCTTTTGCTTAGAAACTTTGATGGCATAAATTTGTGGATCCACATCGTCTCCTCCCAGTTATTTGGGAGGACAGTGGCAACCTATCTTGGATGGTTGCCACGTGGCTCTCGGTGATTCCGAGACCCACATCTGAGCTGACACCCAGCCGACAAGCCAAGCCAACAGAAGGTGTCGGCTCAGACATGGGTCTCGGATTCACCGAGAACCACGTGGCAACCATCCGAGATAGGTTGCCACTGTCCTCCCAGAACCACTGGGAGGAGACGATGTGAGGGATCTATAATTCTCTCTCTAATACGACCGGGGCAATTTGATACAAAAATAAAAAGTTTTAAAAATTTTTGATGGAATGAACTCTTTTTTTTTTTTTTTTTTCTTAATTGGTGTATTCACACAGATATTCCCTGAATTCCAAACCAGGTTTGTGGGGAAGGATGTTTTTCCTTCTTGGATTTCAAAAGCCTCGGGCGATTTCTTGTTTGTTTTATTAATGGGTGTGGTTAAATATGGCTTCATTTGGTTGCAAAGTTAAAAGAGAGGGAAGGAAAGTGAAATTAAATTAATATTAAAATTATTTTTGTAATCAATACTGAATATAATTGTTGGTTATCTCCAAAATATTGCAAATTTGGTTATTAAATTTTGTAAGAGGATTCTCCACAATAGCCGGATGAGAGCTCACCCACCAATTGCGACACACCACAATTTGTAGATAGTTGGTACTGGTTAGGAAAGAGGAGAGAGAATATCAAGAGAGAGGGGTATGCTGGCTAGCCATGCCAAACGTGGATCCATGGTAGGGGATAAAGAGGAGAAACAAAATTATAATTTTACTTTTTTTTTTAAATCATTTTTCACTCTCTCCAATCCTTCTCCTTTTACTTGCACCCAAACGTAGCTCATAGAAAATAAAATGTGGAAAAATCAGTAACAACTGCCCACATTCTTATGTACTCGCTAACGCAAAAAAATCGTCTCCTGCGCGCCAGCCCGCCAGCCCACCATCTGACGGGCTGGAATACACTGGCACACATACCGATGTATTCCAACCCATCAGATGGTAGGCTGGCGGGCTGACACGCGAGAGACGATTTGAGTCCCTCACTAACCTAATTTACTGGAATGACTCTCACCGGTTATCGATTGAAAGGTAATTACACTTGAAGAACTGAAGTTGATACAGACCCAACCCTTACTTTTCAAGCTTTTGATTCTCGCATTAGTAGTTTCAAATTCAATCTGTAGCCTCTTATTGTCATTCTCATTCATTGACAATGAGCTTGCTTGGTCATGATTGTAGTAATTGCAGCTAGACCTTATCATTTAAGATAACAAAATCCATTCCACCTACAGATTTTTTTTCTCCAACAATTTACATCCACCATGTTTAATTCCTCTCCCACAATATGTTCTTTGTACTAATGAGCAATGCAAATAGAGGCACGATTAGCATGTCAACAAACTTCAAAGATTCAAATATAGACAGACACACGTGCGAATTCCATGGATTGTTTTTGTGGTTGATCACAGTCAAGTTCACTTATATCAGGATATATTTGGTGACTAAATAAAAATCTCATACTTAATATGTCAAATTTACAAGCAAATCAGGAAGAGAAGGATGATTGTACAACTATCTCACTTGTTGCTAAAGTGTTTCATGTTCCTCCAATAAAAACAAATAAATAAAATACGTAGAAGGGTTTCATTTCAATTGGAATGTGACTTCTCAGATCTCAACTGCAACATCCCCCTCCTTGAGATGCAGAGCCATCCCTTCCTCCTGATGGCCCTGGGATTCCTCCATATCCAACTTTTATTCCATAAGACTGCAAAATAGGACCAGATACAGAACATTAGGAACTCATCAATAACAGAAAATGTGTAACATGAGCACGTGCAGGTCTGACCAAAAGAAGGGTATAAGAACAAAAATGAACATAACCAATTAGTTTGCAAATTTGTACTCCGACTTCAAGATGGCCATACTCATTACTACTTTGTTACCCTAACTCGTGTCATTGCAAGTGAGGTACCAAGTGAAAACCAATTTATGATATCAACCCTTGGCTCCAGACTAAACAAACAAATTGTTTGCATTGCCACAATAACATTCAAAAGTACTTTAGAAACAACAATTGGATGCAGGCACCATCAGTAACAGTTTCGGCAGAAGGATGATAGGGAAAACCAATATTTCCATTATAGCTTTGACACCCAGTGTCCGGAATCTTTAGGCCTTGCTGTGTCATAAAGGAATTTTGATTCACTGTCTTACTGATTCTCCAGGCACAAATTCAGCATGAACCTCTTTATCCTATTGCTACATTTGTTTTCTAATGATTGACAAGTCTAAAACATATTTCTGAAAATCACCAAACACTGAAGAAGTCCCACATTTGATCCCAGGCAGCATGACTAGTTTTTGGAGGGTGAAGGGTGAAAAGGTTATGAGTTGAGTCTCAACATCCCTTCTCCCCTACAGGAACAAGAAATTTTACCCATTACCCAGGATTTTAAAATTGAGCCTATTAAAGAAAAAGAGAGGTAGTCCACATGCAAAAGATAACAAAATAGAAGGAAGTCAAACCTCATTTGATACATCAAAGACTCCATCATGAATCTTCTTGTAGATTGTTGCAGCAGTGTTTATGAATGCCTGCAGTTATTTGAAAAGGGTGGGAGTGAGGGAAACCAAATCTTTAAAATTAGCTTTGTGATTCAAGAGAAATCATGCATCCACCAGACGAGATTCTTCAGCATATTCATAAGTTCAATTACCTCCTCAACATTTTGGGCAGTTTTCGCAGAGGCCTCCATGAATATCAGTCCATTCTCCTTGGCGAACTGCTCGCCCTCTTCTGTGGTCACTGCCCTTCTGTGAGCAAGATCACATTTGTTGCCAATGAGCATAATTGTCATGTTTGCATTAGCATGCTGCCTTGCATCTTCAAGCCAGCTAGCCAGGTGATTAAAAGTTTCCCTCCTGCAGGAAGAGAGAGTTTTGCGGGCGGGGAATTAATAACAGAATATGGTGTTATGAAACATAGAAATGTTTCTATAATATATTTATAATCCTTTCTCAAATCAAGAGCAGCAGTATGAAGTGAAGCCTTGATGCAAATGGAAGGGTTCACTAATACGTATTTCATTCTTCAGGATTTTATATGGATGCTTGATCATGGAATTGCAATTAGGATTAGATGTCTACTATGTCTGTTTCATCTCCCAGCAATCGACTTGTATCCCATTTGTTTGCCAGGACATGCAAAGAATCAAATAACAATATGTATTGTAACAGAAATTTTCATGCCAACACCACATTTGACTTGGGAGAAATGCTTCCAAGCATTTGTTTTACAGGTCCAGTCTTAAACTTTCTAACATCCACCTTTTCCAAATGGAAAATTTCTATGTTTGAGATTTTGCAGTACCATGAAATTCTGGACCCATTCCCATTGGCCTGTGTAGACCTGTTCATGAAGCCATGACGCAGAAATACTAAACCCTAATCTCTAATCAAGCTAGCACTATGGTATTGTACCTGGTGATATCATAGACTAGCAAAGCACCAGCAGCTCCTCTGTAGTATGACCTTGTAATGGATCTGAATGACTCTTGACCAGCCTGAGATATTCCGTAGAAATTTCAGCATTGAAAAGTTCTAATAGATGTATAGAAGAAAGGAAAGAGACTTGCAATATTTGATTTCAAACAATGAATGTCTTCAAGTTGAATTGAAAGTTCAGAACCATAAATTATCCATAAAGCTAAAAGCAACACATGGTATCATTATTATCGATAAAGACGTCATATTTGGTCTAATTCCTGGTTGCTAGTCTAAATAGCAGTACTACCAGTTTATGAATAACGTAGTTAAAGCAATAGTCACAAATGAAGTGCTGGGTCCTCTTATTGCTTGGTGCAGGGGGTGCAAAGAGTGACATAAACCCAATTGAAGTGATCCACTATTTAAAATGTGAATCTGTTTTTAAACACACAACATCACACAGTTTAAACCCAAAGCAGCTTTTATTTTTTGACAAATATATCAATACCCAGATCTATTATCACTAATTGCATAATTCCATAGCTAGAGTTTCTATTCAATTTCATCACCAACAGAAAAATTCTCCAGAAGAAAGTGTCTTGACAAAGGGAACTCCAATCAGGCACTCAGCACACATTTGGCTCCCTCTCACTTTGCAAACACATGCCTGCAAACTTTAAGCACAAAAGCAAACACATGCCTGCATGCAAAGCAAACTGCTTTCCCATCATACCTGAAGCACATGTTTAACAACAATATTTAAGTTTTGCAGAGGGTATCAATGTAATCTACCTAATGAGGATTCCTCTAGGATACTTCCCTCACAGGAGATATTCCAAGACTCAAATTGCTCTTCTTCCCATATGCATAACCTCTGGTATAGTGGCACGGTACTTTTTGTCTAACCTCTGGTATAGTGGCAAGGTACTTTTCGTCTAGGGGGTGGGGTAGGGGGGAAAATTGAGCAGCCCCTTCACTACAGATACCACAACTGAGAGTAGCATATATTACAAGAGCTTTTGTTTCCTGTGCGAGCCACTAGGAAGGAATTCCTGTAACTGTCCAAATATCTGCCAAATGGCAGCTTTGTTAGGTAAAACCAAGGTCCCCTCCTCACATACATCCCAAACGATGTTTGTCTAGTGGCAAAATAGAGATTTAAAAAATCAAGACTACAGGAGAGTGGACAGTAGTGGTCGAAGTACCCCTAGGCATGCATGGATACACACAAGGAGTGTATTCAATTGAAGTAGACTCTGAAAATTTGACATGTGACTATATCAGACCATGACCTCTCTAACTAAAGGTTGGAATAGCCACATCACTTGTCCACATGGCACAATGATAGTGGGCAAATGCAAGATCCCATTCCTAAGTGGGTTGCACAAAGGACCTTTTTGTTGGGTAAGCCTAGAGGAGGAGGAGGAGGAGGAGGGAGGTGAATAGGCTTTCCTTAGTGAATTAAAAAATTTTGCAATTTGAACAAAGTTTATATGAATAAAGACAAATAAGTCGCAGTCTCACAACACAAAATATATAGTGATTCAATTGGGATCCCCTAATCTTGTCCACTCGTCTTCAAGTCTTAACTTGAGATCCACTATTCTCCCTTTCAATACGGTAGGTAGGTAGGGAAGAACATTTTTTATTTTTTTTACAAATCTTTTATGGTAAAGAGGAACCTTACAATGATCTTATTCAAGGTCAAGAGGAACCTATAATCTCTTGAGGATGAGAAGGTCCTTGCACAACCTAAGTACGATCTAGGCGTGTGCAACTCTTTTATGAATTAGAGGATCCTTGTGTTAGCCAAGTACAATTAGGCTCAACACAAACAAACACAACAATATTTAAGGAAGGCTACCTTGGCAAGGAGTGTGACACTACTCTTTACAATGTGCAATGTTAGGAGATGATGATTCTTTGCATAATAGACTTCTTTGATGTGAAACTTGAGAGAAATAAGATAATGAGCCTTTGGCTTTGATCTTGAGCTTTGGTGACATCACAAATAGAAGCTTTAGTTGAAGATTGATCTCTTAAGATGAGTGTTTTTTTTATTGCTTGTTGCAATTTGGAGCACAAGAATGTCTTAAATGATGATTAATAGTGTCTTTCTATTCCTCATAAATTAGGGCTTAAATAGGCCCAAAAAAAGGCCTAAGTGGTTTCCCAAAAAGACTCCCAATGGATCTATTTTTACTGCTATCAGTTGATCCGGTCGACTGGTGGAACCGTTGGAAACTAGCCGTTATATAGCCGTTGGACTATTCATTTAGTCACTGGTCAACTGGTCAACTAGTCAAGTCTAGTTGATGGTCACCGGTTGATCTGGTTGAGAGACCGGCTGAATCCGGTAAACTTTAATATTTGAAGTTGAACTACTGCCAATTTTTCCTGTAGATGCCTTTTGCTCCGGTTGATCATTCCAGTCAACCGATACGTGGCTGAACATCAGTCGATAAGACTTTTCATGGGACTTTCAGACCTATCTTCCTAGGCTTTAAAACAAGTTAGATCTCAACTATTATTGAGTCTTTTGGGTGGTAGATTGCATCTCCTAGGGTCAATCTAATGCATGAAATGCATGAGATGCAATGTTACATCATGCTTGTGCAAGTATACTCGCCTAAGTCTATCATACAAGAGTATCCCAAGGCTAGATTACATAATCTTCACCTTCATCTTCAATTTTAATTTCTTGGTTTTCAAGCTTGTTCAATTCTTGGTCTTCAAGCTTGAGCAGTTCTTGGTCTTTAATGATCATCAAGACTTGCACTTGTATTTTTGAATGTGGTTTGACTTGAGGTGAAATGTCACTAAGGAATGATCACTTAAGGAAGATGTTAGTCCATCTTCAAGTGTTTGTTATCATTGAAACCAAACTAGGGATGTGGGCGTGTCCCAACAATTCCGAGGGCATTTTCCAACACTTTTGCCATATTTCAATTTGAAGGAAAGTATATATAACTCTCACATTATAACAACTAATTGGATACACTCATGTAACTTGAGTTTCGATCACATTCACAATACTGCCATAATGCAGTACCTGACGAGGTGAACAGGTACCACATATTTGAGTGCAACCTGATGAGAATGTTTGAGTGAAGAGTGAAGACACATGAGTATTTTATCCCATATGTATTTGCCCTCGCCAGAAATCTCCTGTTTCTTGAGGTGTTAACCACTGGGCCATGGACAAGCAATGAATAATAGAGCAAGTAAACCAGCTTCTAAGGATGTATAACTTAGATTTAGAACATGAGCCCATTGTCAAAGTGCAAAAACATGCAGCTGAGATGGAACCAATTTTTTAAGACCAGAAAAGAAGTTGACTCAACTAGGGAGGCAGGTCAGCATGAACTGCTAGGTTAATTGGTCAATCCTGGTCAATTGGATGAAATAGCTGAAGCCAAATACAGAAGAAGATCCCTTCAAGAGAGAGAAGGAACTGAAAAGGCCAAAAGTATAATAACATAAAAAAAATGCAGTAAGGCAAAGAACAAAAACAAACCGTGTCCCATATTTGCAACTTAATGGGCTTATTATCAATTGTGATCATCCTTGCACCAAATTCAACACCAATAGTCAAGTCATGCACTGGCTGGAACCGTTTGTCTGTGAACTGTAGAAGGAGACATGATTTCCCCACTCCTGCAGAGCAACAAAAACCAATGTAAAACTGCACTGACTCTTTTCCTCCAGGAACTTCAACAGAAAAATAAATCCCACAACATAAAATCAAGAGGCTTTAAAGAAAGCATAATACAGGATAACTCAAATGACAAAGCATTTATCTGGACAAACTGATGCAGATACAAGTGCAAGGACAAAATTTTCTTCTAAAAGTAATAAAATTTAGAAAACTTTCCCCTACCCACTTTACAAAGCTTCAATAATTGACAGCCCAGTAATTATCCTAACAATAGTTATACAATGGGTATGTTGGCAAGAAAAAAAGAAACTGATGCTAATAGTTATATAAGCAACAACCACATTCCATAAGTCACACTTATGCAATACGGAAACCCTACATAATAAGAGGGCTGCTAACCTGACATATAATATAAACCCTTTTCAACAAAGATATGAAATCAAATGATGGGGGTTTTCTTCATTGTTTCTTGAGTAGATTTCCCCTCACTTTTATGCACCAATTATTGTCATAACATATACTAATCATGTCAGCTTGTCGGTTTGTTAGAAGTTACCATGTCAGTCCGCAAAGAAAATCCATAAGGGCTCATGAATAAAAGGGAAGGGGTGTCTAGATTACACGGAAAGACTACTACAACTACGTTCAGTAAAAATAAATAAATAAACAAATACGGTCGAATTCGCCAAATAACACTAAGTTCAACAGATCTACATCAGATAAAAATAAACTTTTTCAAAAACCCGATGAAATTGAAAAACTAAGGAATTCCAACAAAAATTCTCATAAAGAGACAAGCCCACGTTCAAAAATATGAGTTCCACTACAGAACCAAAGAAAAACGTAGAGACAAACTACAGACATGATACAGATTAAGATAAATTCGTTCCAAAATTTCTAAATCAAATAACCCTTAACGAAATTTTGATAGTAAGACATGTAGAGATCAACAAAAATTAAAGAGAAAAAAGGGAGAGGGGAATACCAGTGTCACCGATGATTATATACTTGAAGAGGTAAGCGTAAGACATCGTTTCCGGAGATTCTAACTGTTCAGATACCCAAGTTATCCAGGTGGTGAATATGAGAATTATGGTATTGTGGAGAGAGAGAATTTAATGAGAAGTTATGAACAAAAAGACAAAGAGGAATGGGAGAAGAGGAGATGGCTTCCGGCTGATTGAATTTGAAAAAACACGAATACTTAATTTATACGGAAAAGGGAAGTCAAGACCGGTTTAAAGCTTGAAGCGTATGCAAGCTTTATTCGAGAGGCGTAGCCGCATAGCGCGTCGGCGAACTTCGCTGTCTTCGCTGTCACGGCTCCGTCTCCGACCGCGAGAGCAACTGCTTTTTTATTTATTTGGGTAGACGACAAGACAAACCCATTAGCCAACTCTATTATAAGAAGGATTAGAAGGAAAAAAAGGGAAAATTACTTATTGATCCTTTGGTCTATGCCTTAATTCTATGTACCATCCCATAGTTTTTGATAATTACAGATACTATCACTAATTTCAAAAAGGTGTAACAAATAGATCCAATCTGTAAGGTGAAATCCATTAGATGCTGATGCAAACTAAGCATACAAATCTTACCCCAAAAAAAAGAAGAAAAAACTAAGCATAAAAATTTTAAAGGCAAATCTACCCTTTAAGGGATAGTAAAATCTCATTTCTACCGTTAATGGAACATGAAATTCTATTCATACCCTCCAATCCAAATCGATTCCTAAACCCTCTACCCAAAAATAGCATACTCAGTCATTCTCTTCTCATTGCGAACTGAAGAAGTTGAGCAGAGGCAAGGTAGACTTGCAACTTCCTCCGAGAGACGGCTCCGACGACGATGACGACGATTATTCTCCTAGGCCTTGCACATTGTTTCTCCGAAGACGATTCCTTGTTTGGTTTATTTCCTATGCATTTGATTGATTATGTTAATAGGGTTTGTTGTCTTTTTATCTGTCAAGCTTCTCTTTATCTTCGTCACGGTCTCTTGTTTCTATTGATTCTATAAATTCGCCTGTCTCTCTCTTCGAAACACCTTGGACTTGCTCATCCCCTTCCATCATCTTCTCAATCACCTCTTCAGTTCACTGTTTGATATCTGAATCAAGGGAAGAATCCCCTGTAATGCAAGAAACTAAGGTTATGGATGAAAGTGCAAACCAGAGAGAAAGAATGAAGATTAAGCAAACACAGAACACAGGATTTGTCGTGGTTCAGCACCGAATCCGAAATGCCAACTTCCACCATAGAGAATCAGAGAATTTTTTTATTCACAAGAAAGTTCTACACCTTTCTTCCCAATAGAAACAATATATAGGATTCCAAAAAATCATAATCCCACACAATTGTTAATTAACCCTTGTACATGTAATTGACCCAAACCTAAATACAAATACAACCCAATAACTATGTGGACTCCACATAATACACGACAAACCCAACAAATCTCCACCTAGCTTGAATTCTATAAGTCACCTTGAAGTAGAACCCATTGATGTTGATTCTCAGAACTCGTTTATTGTCTCTGTCAAACCGCTATGCCCAAATCAGCATAGCCCACATCCAGTTCGGGTGTCCCGCACAGTTCACTGCCGTACAATGTGATATGTCTCCATCTCTCCCACTGCTGCAACATCATCGGAGAGATCACTTCCACTCACAAAATCCAAAATGAAAGAAACTTGTTTCTTCCCAAATCTGCACTTATTCACAACTTGAACTTCTTGCAATCTTTGTCTTCCATCTGTACTCTTTGCTTGAGTGCCAACAGAAGCACCATCTGTTTCAACACTCCTTGCAAGTCTATATAGATATCCAATCATTTGTCCCTACATCACAATCATGGACCCCATTAGAGACCTTGAGAACTCCACTTTCAGATGAGCACTAATAGCCTCTCGAATCCAGTGTTCCCAATGATATCAAATTCTTCCTCAAATCCGACACATATCTAACCCCAGTTACAATTCACACAATCTTATCAAACATGTAGATCCGTACAGTCTCAATCCTGACAATCTTGATTTCAGCATTATTTGTCATTTTGACCGTACTTTTATCACATGCATGATATATAGCAAACTGCTCCTAACTAAACACATACGAGTAATTCGAATCTAAAATCCAATCTGAAGTATCCGTACCTGATGAAGTAGTGAGAGAGACATTTTTATCATTCTATTTTTCTATGACTGCAGCAGTAGATGATTTTTCTCCACTCTCCTTATCTTCATTTTTCTCTTTATCCTCCTTACGTTTTGGATAATTCCTCTTTATATGACATTCCTCATCACAATAATAATAAATTATTTTACGACCTTGTGACTTAGAACGACCCCTATTCTTGCCATATTTACGTCTCTCATTTGATATTCCTCTGTCCTGACAATCAACTGTAACTAAGGCATTACCCTCTTCTGACGTTCCTCCACCACTATTTTTTCGCCGTGTTGTATTCATCAGCAAAGCAGCAATAACATCGTCAAGTTTGAGAGTATCCTTACTAAACAACAGTGTAGTTACAATGTGATAAAATGAAAGGAGGTAATGAGGTCAATAGGAGAAGTGTCTTATCCTCCTCTTCGATCTTCACATTAAGAGCAGAAAACTCCGTCAGAATTTTGTTAAACTCATCAATGTGCACATCAAATTTTGTTCCATTTGATAAGCGAAAATCGTATAACTGTTTCTTAAAAAACAATTAATTTGTCAATGATTTAGACTTGCACTTGCTTTTCAACTTCGCCCAAACTTCTTTTGGGTCTTTCAAACGAATGACCTTACGAAGAGTGTTATCCGTGAGAAATAATTGAATCGTGTTATTTGTTAGATCTCTCAACTCTAGTCACTCATCATCCATCATATTTCTCGATTTATTGAATTTCTTCTTAAGAGTCTTAACAGTCTCTTCCCGTATAAAAATATTCTTCACCCGTTGTTGTTACAAGGTGAACTCATTATAGCTATTGAAAGGTTCTATGGAGAAGTTTGAACCCTTCGTAGCCATCCGATTAACTTGATCTTTACTTTCTGTGTCTGTCATCAATTTCTAAGAACTTCAATCACCGTTGATCTTGCACAAATTAAACTGTCTGATCAATACCAATGACACCGAATTTATCTGATACGTGGCTTTCAATGAATTCATAGCACCCAAAAACCCTTGGATCGAGCAACAAACTTTACGTTTCTTCTGTAGTACAATATTCATGCACCAATGCCGTAGACACCTCTCTTTCTTTCTTTTTTTATTTTTATAACCTTTTACTTTGGTTTCCATTTGAAAAAAAAAACTAAAAAATCCGTATTATTACCTTTTTTTCGCATCCTTGTAATGTTTACTTTTGAAAAGTAATCAATGATCATTTTTAATTTTCAAAAGTAATAAGAAAAAAAACACCTAAAGTTATCGTTTTACCCTTTTTCTTTTCCCTTCTCCCTCTATAACTTCCTCACGGTGGGAAAACCCATCTTTTACAAGAAGAAAATAAATACGTATGAACGTACATTTTCTGTTTGAAAAATATTAACTTTCTTCGATCCACTTATGAAAAAGAAGAATTCTTCTTTCTCTTACAAACCTTGTGCATCTCACTTCTTTTAAGTCTGTTACGATCTGTCAAACCTTGCTTTGATATCATTTGTTAGGGATAAAAAGGTAACAAAAAAAAAAAAAGAACAAGCAAACCTACACAATACAGGATTTTTCGTGGTTCAGTACCTAATTTAGAATGTCTATCTCCACCACAGAGAATCAGAGAATTCTTTTATTCATAAGAAATTTCTACACATCTTTCCACCGGACAAAGTGTTCTCATTTGCTTAGACCTTACCTAGGGTCTAGGTTCCTAATAGAGACAATACATAGGATCCCTATAAATCTTATTCCCATACAATTACTAATTAACATATATATATATATATATATATATATATATATATATATATATATATATATATATATATATATATATATATATATATATATATATATATATATATATATATATATAATTGACTAAAATTCAAATACAAATACCACCCAATAACGATATAGACCCCACAGAATACAAAACAAAACACAACACTCCGAGGATAGACATCTCGTGAGAATTAAGAAGAAGAGAAATATATTGTCTATTCAATGAATTTCAGTTACATCCTTCCTTTCCTTTTTATACTATTTCTCATATATAATCTTTCTTGTGGAAACTAACATATTGTAACTAGCATGTTCTTGTTGTTGTAAGATATATGTGGGCTACAATTAAATATAATATCGGTTTGACAGTTGTTCAGTGGGAGTCCAACTTACAGGTGGACTAATTCTAGTCTGATTATGAGATGAACCAAACCGGGTTCACTTGTGGGACCGAATCGGGTTTGGGGTTTGGTATTCTTATATATACCATTGATTAGAGTCCCTGCAGTCACGGTAACTTTTCCTCTCTTGTTCCCATAATCAGAGAGAAGCATAGGAATCTGTCGGAGACTGTAGAAGACTTGAATCACGGAGAAATTCAGCGGAGAACAATCTTCAGCAAACGGGTATGTTTATTACTCTCTTTTATTTGTATCATTGTGTTCTATAACTTGTATGGAGATCTTAGGGTTACTGTACACCCTAATGGGATGTTTTCTCTGAATGGGTTGATTCTAGAACTCATAAAGAGACGAAAGGAATTAACAATTGGTATCAGAGCAATTCCATACAAGTATAGAATCAATGAACTGAGAATAGTAATTGATTCAGACTGATTGTTTGATTAAAAATTCTTATTTTAGAAATTTTCCCGAATACAAAATCGTATTGGTAAAAATTTTTCTAATCAATGAAATTAGCTGTATTGTATGTCGGATTGAAGATCTCGGAAAGACAAGTCCGACGATATAAAAATCGTTGCCGGACTCCACCGGACGCGCCTCCATGCGCCGTCGAAAAAAGTGCGTGAATCTCACGTGCTGGCCGGCGCTTATTCGAAAAAAAAATCACGGCGGCGAATCGTCGCGGGGTCGACCTCGGAAACCCTACCTGTCTCGCTGAGGCAACCCGGTGACCGGGTGAGTTGACTCGGGTACTTCTCGCCTGAAATGGGTCGGGTTGACCTGAAGACTGATTTAGTACCCAATGGGGCGAACCGAACCCGGACCCGAGTACCGTACCCATGACCCAAAATATTAACCCGATTACCCGATATTTTTTACCCGAAAAGTGTCCCGAAACCATTTGGGTGGACCATAACGGTTCGGTTCGACCATGTTTAGCCCGACCGTTTCGGTTTTGGTCCAGACCATCCAGACCGATGATGACGTCACTCGCAAAGCCGTACGCGGTCTGAGCGGCGGTCCGGGATTCGAACCGCGGTTTAGCGGTTCAGCCGGACCGAACCGGCTCTCAGCGAGTGAAACCACCCGCCGCCTTTAAAAGGCGCGTGAGGGCGCGTGGAGCATCGGATTTGGACGCGGTTTTTTCTGGAAGCTTTGTCTTGTCTTGCTCTTCAGTTTGATATGCTATATGAGTATGTTTTATTGACTCTGGGACCTATAGTTTGTTAAAAACCAATCTTTTGGAACATGTTTCGCAATTTTTATTGCATGTTGTTCAGTCTGTCTTGTCCCAAATAAACTGATGAGCATATGTGCATGATTTATGAATGGTAACATGTTAATTATATCATTCATGGTTATTTATTCCCACTAAATGATTGCAAGTAGGGTTTTGTTAATGTCATATTGGAATTGGGTTGGTTCCACCAAAGTGGCATTCCTGATTGCATTAGGACATTCTCAAAGCTCAAGATATCTTACACCTCTGGCAGTCAAAGATGACAATGTCCACCCAAAGGTGGCGTTGCCAAAGTTAAAGGATAATCATGCACCAGATTGAAAGGGTTTTAACTTAGGATTTTTCAGACACCCAAAGGTGATGGGATTCCCGAAGGTTTTTATTCTTTCGCAGTTTGCACAGATACTAGAGGACCAGTGCATTCTTGTCCCAAAGGATAAGTTTGTAGTTTCGATTGACTCTAGGGAGGTATATTGATGCTTGCATTCGTAAACATATATGTATTTGCTAGCATATCTTGTATGTTAACATGAGTATTTTCATATGCTGGTACTGATTTAATGAATTGAACTCGTGTTTTTGATTACATAACAGGATGTCTTCCACTAGAATCGATATGTCTGCTATTCCTATTCTGTCAGGATTGAATTATAAAAAGTGGAGGGAGGAATTAGAGATTACTCTAGGGTTAAATGATTTTGACATAGCTATTACAGATGATAAACCTGATGAACTTACTACTGATAGTACCCCAGAGGAAAAATTAAAAATGGAAAGGTGGACCAATGCCAACAAGAAGTGCATGCTTATTATTAAGCGAACTGTTCCTGAAACTGTTAGGAACAGTATTATAGAAAAAGAGAATACAAAGAAATTTTTTAAAAGCTATCAAGGATAAATACGAAGTTTCTGACAAAGGTGAAAGGGGAGCTTTAATGGCAAAGTTGACTACTGGAAAAATTGATGGTGAAGCTAGTCTAAGAGATTAGATTGTTGACATGCAGGGTGCAGCTGAAAAACTTAAGGATATGGGACACCCTGTAGATGATGAGTTCCTGATTCATTTATGTATAAATGCTTTACCTCAAAAGTACACTCAGATTAAAGTTGCTAGCAATACTTCAGTTACTCCATGGTCATTCAATGAATTTATATGTATATGTGTTGAAGAGGAGACTAGACTGAAAAAGGATAAATGTGAAAGTGTCAGTGCCACAACCTATAAGAAATACCCTTACAGAGGTAAGGGAAAACAGCCTAGTTATGGACCCATGAGAAAAGGAAAGGTTTACTCTCAGAGGGGGAAGAAACCATATGACAAGCCTAGAGGGGATGTAGAACATCAAGACCATAGAGATCTTTCAAAGACAGAATGTTTTTGGTGCCACAAGAAAGGACACATGAAAAAGGGCTGCAGAAATAGATTGTCCTACCTGGACAAGAAGAAGAAGGAATCTAGTATTTACCTCTCTCTTGTTTGCTTTGAATCATTTCATATTGATGCTCCTGTGGATTCTTGGTGGATTGACTCGGCTTCCTCCATTCACGTCACTCATTCTTTGCAGGGGTTTCTATCAAGGAGGACGCCAAGCAAGGATGAGGTGAAGGTGTTCGTAGGGAATGGAGTAGAAGTCGACGTGGAGGCCATAGGGATAGTTAGGATTCATATAGATTCGGATATTTTTATTGATTTAGAAGATGTTGTTTATGTTCCCTCCATGAAGAGGAATTTGATTTCTGTTTCCAGACTTGCCAAGAAAGGCTATGGTTTAATTTTTAATCAAGAAGGTTTTCAATTGTCTTATAATTTTTGTGCTGTTGGAAATGGTGTTGTTATTGATGGGCTTTATAAATTAAATATTGTTCCCCTCATGGTTATGAATGTCTGTTCTAAACGTTCTAAACTGGATGAAAATTCTGCTACCCTTTGGCATAGACGTTTGGGACATATATCTATAGACAGGATGAAGAGGCTTGAGAAGGATGGTGTTTTGAAATCCTTGAATTATGATAATATGAATGTATGCGTTGATTGTATAAAAGGAAAGATGACAAGGTTAAGGAAGATGAAGGCTGCCCGTAGCGAGGGGTTGTTAGATTTGATTCATACTGATATTTGTGGCCCTTTTCCTATTCCCACACTTGGAGGGCATAAATATTTTATTACATTTACTGATGACTTCTCTCGCTATGGTTATATATATCTCTTATCTGATAAATCAAGTTCTTTGGATGTTTTCAAGATATTCAAAGCCGAGGTAGAGAATTATCTATCAAAGAAGATTAAGATTGTTAGATCTGATAGAGGTGGTGAGTATTATGGGAGACCAGGTGATACTGATCAACATCTTGGTCCTTTTGCCAAGTTTTTACAGGATCAAGGTATAACACGTCAATACTCTATGCCTGGTACTCCACAAAGAAAATGGAGTAGCAGAAAGGAGAAATAGAACTCTCAAAGATATGATGAGGAGCATGATGAGTAATACTAATCTTCCTATATCCCTATGGGGTGAGGCATTAAAGATTGCAGCCTATATTCTTAACAGAGTACCAAGTAAATCAGTTTCAAAGACACCATTTGAGTTTTGGACTGGTAAGAAACCTAGTGTGCATCATTTCCATGTTTGGGGCTGCGGAGCGAAGGCAAGACCTGTATAATCCCCGGGAAAAGGTGTTTGATTCTAGAACAGTGAGTTGTTATTTTGTGGGTTATCCGATGCGATCTAAGGGGTTCAGATTCTATTTTCCTAATTCTATAAATAGGATAGTGGAAACCATTCATGCCAGGTTTATTGAAGATGCTGAGGAAATGCTTCAACCAAGAAATCTAGATTTTGATGAGGTTGAAGTAGGGGCTGTCATTGAAATTCCTCAGTTACAGGTGCAACCTATCATTCCAGAAGAGCCTGTGATGGAGATGTCTGAGACTGTTGTTCCTCAGGACCTTATTCAAGCTGATGTTCCTGTTGATATTGAAGAGTCAGAGGGTGAATTAAGGAGATCCACAAGGCCTCGTAAGTCAGCTATCTCTTCTGATTATGTAACTTATTTAACTGAAAATGATTATGATATTGGGCAGCAAGAAGATCCTACAAGTTTTCAGGATGCTGTAAATGGTAGTGATGCATCTAAATGGCTAGATGCAATGAAGGATGAGTTGATATCAATGGACCATAATAAGGTATGAGAACTTGTGGATTTACCTAAAGGTTGTGTACCCATAGGCTCAAAATGGGTATACAAGACTAAGTGTGATTCCAAAGGTAGAGTTGAGCGCTACAAAGCAAGATTAGTAGCTAAAGGGTTCACACAAAGGGAAGAAATTGATTACATGGAAACATTCTCTCTAGTTTCTAAGAAGGACTCATTCAGAATTATTATGGCATTGGTAGCTCATTTTAATCTAGAGCTGCACCAAATGGATGTAAAGACAGCATTTTTAAATGGAGATTTGGCAGAGGAAGTTTATATGGTCAAACCAGAAGGTTTTAAAGAAAAAGATAAGGAAAATATGGTCTGTAAACTTAAGAAGTCTATTTATGGACTAAAGCAAGCTTCAAGGCAATGGAATATAAAATTCCATCAGATTATATCTTCTTTTGGATTCATTGAAAATTTGTCTGATCAATGCATCTACATGAAGATCAGTAGGAGTAAGTATATTTTTCTTGTCTTATATGTTGATGATATCCTGTTAGCTAGCAGCGATATGGGCTTACTTGTTGAGACTAAAAGTTTTTTGTCTGAAAATTTTGAAATGAAAGATATGGGAGAAAGTACCTTCGTACTTGGCATAGAAATATGTAGAGACAGAAAAATGGGACTACTGGGACTATCTCAAAAAGCATATATTGATCGTGTTCTCAAGCGGTTCAATATGTCTACCTGTTCAGATGGGGATTTACCCATGAGCAAAGGAGATAAGTTAAATAAGGAACAATGTCCAAAGAATAATTTTGAAAAAGACTTTATGAATAATAAGCCATATGCTTCTGCAGTAGGGAGTTTGATGTACGCACAAGTTTGTACTCGACCTGATTTGGCATTTGCAGTGAATGTCCTTGGTCGTTTTCAGTCTAATGCTGGTCCTACTCATTGGACAACAGCAAAGAAGGTTATGAGATATTTAAAGAGGACCAGGGATTATATGCTCATATATCGTAGTGGTACTACACTTGAGGTAGTTGGATATTCCGATGCAGATTTTGCTGGTTGCACAGATGATCTAAAGTCTACCTCAGGATATGTTTTTCTATTTGCAGGAGGTGCCATATCTTGAAGGAGTGCTAAGCAGACACTTATTGCTACATCGACCAAGCATGCAGAGTATGTAGCTTTATATGAAGCTACTCGTCAAGCCATGTGGATGAAAAAATTTATTTCTGGCTTGAAGGTTGTTGATTCTATTACTAGACCTATTTTGATACACTGTGATAACAGTGCTGCAGTGCTCTTTGCAAAGAATAATGATAAATGTGGTGGTTCTAAACACATAGAATTAAAGTATTTGCTGGTAAAGGAAAAGATCGCTTCTAAAGACATCACAGTTCAGCTCATTTTGACGGTTTACATGATTGCAGATCCTCTGACAAAGGTTTTGCCAGTAAAGTTTTTCCAGGACCATGTGTCGAGCATGAGTGTTGTTGAGTCTTTCGATGCCATTAGTTAGTGATAGATTTTTCACTTGTGTTTTATATAAACCTTGTTTATGTTTTGATTTTGTCTAGACATGATTATTAATGAAAACCATGATTATTTTTATTCAGCATTTATTCATTGCTATCATTGTTGTATTACATTTTACATGACATGTCATTGATAAAGGGCGATATTAAGCCATATGAACGGGGTAGTTTTAGCCATAGTTCAAGGCAGTGTGCCAAAGAGTGATATTGACCAAAAGGATATGTGGCGGGTTGCTACGATCAATATTAAGGTTTATTGTCTGTGAGGTATATCAAGGCAATTCAGGACTCACATGAAATTATATTTTCATGCATTCATCTCAAGGCGGTTCATGTTGTTAAGCAAACTTTTGTATGTGACTGACAGAAGGTTGTATGCTTATTGTTGAGGTGTACTTTCCGCTGTTGTTCGACATTGGTAAGCTAAGTGATTGGATCAAAATATATGATGGGTTTTGTAATTGGATTCCATGGCCACACTGATCAATTAGTGATTTATAATTAATGTAGCCCAAGTGGGAGAATGTAAGATATATGTGGGCTACAATTAAATATAATATCGGTTTGACAGTTGTTCAGTGGGAGTCCAACTTACAGGTGGACTAATTCTAGTCTGATTATGAGATGAACCAAACTGGTTCACTGTGGGACTGAACCAGGTTTGGGGTTTGGTATTCTTATATATACCATTGATTAGAGTCCCTGCAGTCACGGTAACTTTTCCTCTCCTGTTCCCATAATCAGAGAGAAGCATAGGAATCTGCCGAAGACTGTAGAGGACTCGAATCACTGAGAAATTCAGCGGAGAACAATCTTCAGCAAACGGGTATGTTTATTACTCTATTTTATTTGTATCATTGTGTTCTATAACTTGTATGGAGATCTTAGGGTTATTGTAAACCCTAATGGGATGTTTTCTCTGAATGGGTTGATTCTAGAACCCATAAAGAGACGAAAGGAATTAACAGTTGTAACTAACAAATGTAACTGTCTGACACTCTTGGTTTCCTTCTTAGTTGTTTCCCTGGTCTTCTCTCATTATCATTTGCTAGCTCAGCTTGTTGTGCCACGTCCTCTGCTGGGGTTGTAACAGTGTCTCTTAACTTTCTGGGACTTCAAATGTGGCACGGCATCATAGGAAACAAAGCCGTGAGAGAGATTAGAATCTTCTTTGATTTGTGTTCTATGGCAGTCTGAGTGACATAGAGACGCTGGAACCCAATTAAGGCAGAGGATGCATCAAAACTACGAGAGGTGGATGTGAGCTTGAATTGAGAATCCATAGCACGACGATACCCATGAATATTTCTCTCATAGAAAGCGGCCAGGTGATGATGCCCATGGACAGTTCTTCTTTCATTGAAAGGGGTTGATTGGAGAACTCCTCTTGCTTAACTGAGACAAGAATTAAGAGAAATTTTAGTATTGAGTGGTTATTGTTAATGGCTTGATGAGATGCAAAAAAAAAAAAATAATAATAATAAAAAAAATAAAAAATAAAAGAAGAAGAAGAAGAAGAAACAAACTGTTGAAAAATATGAACTCCCCGAGATGAAGGTAGCTTTTTAATCCTCCATCTTCATGCTCGTTGCTTGCTAAATGCACTCACGGGAGAGAAGGGGCAATCCGAAATTGTAGTTTTCAGTTGCTAGGGTTTTGGAGTGGTAAAACGATGAGATTGTTTTAAAAACATTAGAAGGTTAAAATTGTCTTCTGAAAAAATAGAAGGTTAAAATTGTTTTCTGAAAAATAGAAAGTTAGAATTGTCTTTTGTATTTTTCACAGTCGAAATCCCATAAGGATATATTTGGGCTATTGCTGTCAGTTAAAATGGAGCAAGTGTAATTATCAAAAATTACTGGATGGTATATGGAATTAAGGCATAGACCAGGGAATGTTCAAATAATTTTTCCAAAAAAAAAAAAATATTTGTGTTAAATATTGATTTGATTATTTAAAATTAGAAACAGAAAAGAAAACTGATTTGATGTAAGGCAAACTGTTTTAAAACTGATTTGATGTAAGGCAAAATGTTTTATTATATTCACATTCAGTTATGACTTATTAGACCAATCAATATGTGACACATAATCTTTTTGGCATATTTTTTTGGTAAAATAAAAGATAGAAATAAAATTTAAGAAAAATTATTTATACCACCTTTGGACTTTAGTTCAAATACACTCATTACTCTAAAGTTGACAACAATTATAATTACTATCGTTAAATACCAAACATGGTTACATAGAGGTTCACTCTATTAGTTTTTTTTTTGTTAGTTGCTAATGTTAGCATGATTTTATTTTTTTAAGGCCCAAAATATCTTCATGAGTATTGTAAAAAGACTATAATAATGTAGAATGAGATAACAAGAATGTTCTTTTATATAAAGTTTTGGGAGGATATTTTGGTTATTTTATCATTTCATATTTATAGAGTGTTAAAATAATCATTTCACCTATTTTGTTTGTAAATGCAATAAGGGTAAATTGTTTTTAAAATTTTTTATTTAACACTGTTGAATTTAGGGTGTAGATTGTAATTATTGTTAATTTTAGGATAATAAATATATTTGGATCAAAGTCCAAGACTGATATTAATAATTTTCCTTAAAATTTAAGATGTGAAAAAAATGATACGATTAAATTACCCTTGGAGATCCTAATATTTTAAATTTTGCATTTTCCTTCTCCTGACGACCGTCAACATCCAAAAAGTAAAGTACAAGAATTTGAGGGCTCATACTTCTTTCAGATTGGATTTTGCATTTTCTCTTTCTTTCTCTTTCTAATCTATGTCTTTCTGTATAAGAAAGGTAGAAGAAAGAAAGATCATGATGACCATGCCGATCTGAACCTTTGAGAATGTCTTCTCCCGTTAATCGCTTCTGGGATTCTCCCCTCAGAAATGACGACGACTATGCTGATGCCAATGAAGATGATGACAAAGACAATGAAGAAAAAGAAGAAGATCCTGATGATGATGGAGCAGGATGGTGACGCAGAGCAAGAAGAGACGATGACAATGACAACGACAAAGAAGAAGAAGAAGATGTCGAAGAAGTGAAGGTTAAGTTAGATTTCTGGACCGCCTAGTGTCTCCCTAATCGGACCGACAAATTAAAACCCGGATCGATCTATATTGTTTACTAACGTTTTGGGTTTAGGTCCAGATCGATTATTAATCAGACGTTCACCATGTAAGGGTCCAGCCAGCTGATCGTCCGACCTCACCGGCCAATTATGGACTGAAACCAAGACCGACTGATTAAATGACCATTAAACTGAATCCCAGAAAGTCTAAACCATAAATGGTTAAATGTCTCCCTCTTCATTTAAACTATATTCTTTTAATTAATAACTAAAAATAGGCTATTATGCTGTGAATATAAAATAAACAACTACCAATTAGAGCAGAACGTGGGCCAACAGTTGTGTTTTTTTTTTTTTTTTTTTTCTATGTGCTGATTGGCAGGATTGGGATGATTAGTATAAAACCGACAAGCATAATCGATTATGGACCAGCTAGTTTGCATCATTGAAACCCATTAATAGATCGATTAGACTGATTAACATAAGATTGATTAGGAACTGAGATTGATCGAAACGAATCTAAACGTGTCCATGTCTCGTTAATGAAGATCGATTAGTTAAACATATCGATCATAGTGCAAGGTATTAAATTGGTGATGACCGATTAGTCCTCACCGATTGACACCCCTACTCTTCTTAACCCACTGACTTTTCTTTTTTCAATATATTTTGTTCTTGAGTTTCCAGGGAATTCGAGCATATTTACTCAATTCTATCACCAATTACGGTAGAACGCTTAGAGCTTGGACTCACGGAGAGCTCAGAAAATGTATGATATCAAACTTCAACGTGAATCGCGGAGGATTCCCAGAATATTTTGCAGGGACAGCTCAGCTGGTATAGCAGAGGATTGAAAATCCTTATGTCACCTATTCAAATCTGATTTCTGTCACGTGATTAATTTATAAAATTTTAATAGATACTCATACAAGTGAAAAAAGTGAAGAAAATCTAGAGAGTGGAGTAAAAGAAAACTCGGTGAAGCAAGGATATCATGATGAATCACAGATGGAGCAGAAAGAGGGACAAATTATGGGACATAGATATTCAGCTAAAGCTTTAGACATAGGTTCCCCCTCTTGTTCCCCCCCTTTGAAGGTAAGCAATGCTTGATCGAAAACCAGCCTTGTGATGTTTGTGTCCAGACACAAGAAGGGTGACCACCTTGCCCCCATGAAATAAAAACTCACACCATTTTGTTTGATGCCCTCCCACATGCTCTCATTGGCCCTTGCACTGATATAGGGCCACACAACTTGGAATCCATTCTCTAATCCTTCAAAATATTACACTTGAAGTTCATTATTACCTGGTTTTATTCAGGATTGGAAATATTTCTACTTTACCCCATGATCAGTTCTCTCACCCCCACTGTATTACAGATTTTGGGGCTGATTGGAAATTTTCTTTTTTGTAAGGTGTTTTAAGGAATACATTTAGCTTGGGGCATATTGATCATATGCAACTCTTATTCGGTGAGCATTTAAATATTAGAAAAAATTTCACCCACACTCTTTGTAGTTCGGCTTAAAAACATACGACCACCTTTTTTCATGTTAATGTCATTAATACCCCTCTGGAGATGCCCAACGTTAATTAGACTGATAGAATAATTGAAAAGACATTTTTACCACTAACAACATTCCTTTCGATTTTTATATTTTCTCTGATTTTTTTCTGAACGTAATCATCCTTTCTTCATCGTCAACGACCACCCATGACGATGATGATGGATTGATGGGGCTCCCCTCTCATCTCTGCCAACTGGTCTTTGGACTCCCACCCGGGAGGGGATTCCGATTCACCCCCAAAACTGAGACACTCTCAGGTGGCCTGTAGATTTTTGGAATCAGGACTCCCTGACTAGTCTTTAGTATAATCGTTTACCAGAGGCGCATGTTAAAACTCCAAGAACGAAAGCTATGAACATAATGAAATGTCTTCTCTCTTGGTTTCTAACCTCTACCGATTCAAAGAGGAAAAAAAATAGAAAGGGTTTTTCGTTCCTAGCTTCCAGTTGGATGCCACCGACCACTCATCATCCGCCTCTGCAAGCAACTCAGGCGGGTTGACGGAGCAATAAGTATGCTTCATTGCATGCTCTCAACCAATCTCTCTCATCCTCTCTCAGCCAATCTCTTTCATCCTTTCTCTAAGTTCTTCAAATCTCTCTCATCCTCTATCTCTCTGCAAGCCCTTTGACTGATGCGATAGTTCTTCCAAAGAATCATTAGGAGGTTTTGCAGCTTTGTCCGAAGATGGTGAAATGATGGGATTGAAAGAGAGAGCCGAAGATGAGTTGCGTTCTGATATGGTGATTCAGATTTTGAAGTAAACGTCTGACGTAGTTCATGCTTTTTCTTTTTTCTAATTAGTCGCTCTACGGCTCTTTGTTCTCCACGGCACCGAGTCCTGCAATTACGTATGCTTGAATTTTTTTAATCACGGGAAGGTGGATGGGATGACTTTTGTGTTTGATTTGACGAAGAAGCAAAATATAGACACCTACATGACTAATTTCCAAGGATTCTTGGTCAGGAAGAAGCTGACTCTTTAATTTGAATCTATAAAGGTTAATGTCGTCTGGGAAAAAAATTTGAGTTCTGTGCTTTATGAGAACTCGAAGGTTCCAGTTCCATCAGAATTATATATCCTCGGTTCTCCCGTGGCGATGAAGATGATGACTCTGCAGTGGAGAGATACACAAAGAACAAAAAGTGGAAATTGGATAACTCTTAAGATAGAACATCAACCATCATCGCAATTCATTGTAAATATCAACCTGTGCTTTTCCTCTTTGAATCGGTAGAAAGTTGGGAATCAGTAAGTGGTGAGGAAAATAGAGATGGAGTAGTTTTGCTATTAAAGAATTTAAGATTGTGATAAATCTTCCATTAATGACCAGTCATTGGTCTGACTGAATCAAGTTTCATAAAATAAAGGGTGTTAGTGATATTATCGCGAAGAAAGACGGACACGTCCTATTAAACAAAAATAAAAAGGATATGAGTGAAAATTTTTCTAAATATTATTTATAATATATTATATTGTTTATGAGTTTGGAATCTGTGTATGTATCAAAAGGATTAGTGCTTTGACGTTTGTACTTAAGAGGTATTTTGTTTTTTGTGTTGTTTGCATATTGGTGTGTTCAGCATGTAAGTTTATAGGATTTTTGTGGCTTGAATGGTAAGCTTTAGCCACTTAGCCTAGTGGCTTGGGCGCTCATAAGCTTTGATGTGATTTTAAGTGTGTTTTTTTTATTGTATACATAGAGTATGTCTCACATGATAATGTGGACAGCTACATGGCTTTATGCTAGGTATGTCTAAGAGGCTATTGGGTGATGTGTGGGGTGGAGGTATGGTTGACGTGTTGCCACATTCAAGCTCTCATAAGCTTTACTCTGATTTTAAGAATATTTTTTATATTGATTGTAGACATAGAATGGGACCCACATGATGATGTGGACAACCATGATGCCTAGGTTAAATTAAAATATTTTAGTCTGAAGGTCATATTCCACGTCATGATGTGGACAACCATAGGGTTTGATGTTACACATGAATGAAAAGCTACTGGGTGGTGTGTGAGGTGGATGTATGGTTGGCATGCAACCACATTCAAGTTCTCATAAAATTGAGACGATAGAATTCGGATCACCTGCACTTACTGGAAGAGTAATAACTTTTTTAATACGCTCATTGGACAACAAGTGTCCTATGGAGTTAACGGTATTAACTTCAGTTAGTTAAATAAATTATATTTTTTTAATTATTTATTTAGGTAATTGATTTGATGAATTGACAATCACGTTTTTTTAGGTAGGTAATCTATTATAAATAAAACTCTAAGTATTTTTAAGATAACTAAATCAATTACAAATGAAACTCTTAACGATTTTTAAAAAGAAAAACAATTAGAAATAAAACTCTAATAAAATCAGGATTTTTTTAATTCAATCGAGCATTATCTCATAAAAAAAACGTGATTACCTCTTTCTCTCTCTCTCTCTCTCCAACTCTTTTTTGTCTCGGAGATAATTTGTTTTTTTTTTTAATTTCTATTATCTTTTATCCATTAGTTCCTCTTTATTGATCTTTGCTTCTTGCGTACATCACCTTTACCAATCTTTGTCATCTCGGTTTTTGCTTGCAAATGATTATGAGTACAAGCTTCTGCTAGAAGGTTGGGTATCTTTAGAAATCCTTGTAAAACCCAACATACAAAATTCTGAGACAAAATCTAAAGAAACGCTTTTTTTAATGAGATAAAATTGTGTTGAATTAAAATAACAAAATCTAAAGAAAAAAACAATAGTTGGAGAGAGAGAGAGAGAAATGGGTAATTATGTTTTTTTTAATGAGATAATGTTCGGTTGAATTAAAAAATCATGATTTTATTATAGTTTTATTTCTAATTGTTTTTCTTTCTAAAAATCATTAAGAGTTTTACAATTTATTTAGCTAACAGAAGTTAACACCGTTAACTCTATAGGACACTTGTCGTCCAAAGAGCATACTAGAAGATTTATTACTCTTCTAATAAGTATACTAGAAGAGTTATTACTCTTCTAGTAAGTAGTGCGGGTGATCGGGACTTGAGACCATAGACTTGCTTTGTCGTATAACTCTCTCGATTGGGAAAATGTGCATCTTAACTAATTATTACGTGCCCAATAGGTATTCAAGGAAATGTGCTTTAGGAAGAAGGGAGGAGGCGCAAGGTAAACCAGTGGAGTGCGGCGGCGACGACCCCAGTTGGAAACCTAGGGTTTCTTTGAGAAGAAGAAGAAACTGACGCCGGCGACTCTAAGCGGTGGTGATGAATTCTTTTCCAGTGGTTTAGCTTCTTCTCTGTCAATTTGATTTTCCTCCGGCGATCTAGTTCTCAGTTCTTTTTCGGCGGCGACAACGATTTGGTTTCCTTGAACTGGTAATCCATTCGTTTCAGAAGGGAGACGGAACAGGTTTAGAGAGAGGAGCTCTGGGGATTTCTATTTCTTGAGATAGAAAGTGCTTCTGTACGTTAGGGTTGGGTGATTCAGGTAGAATCTCTCTGCAATGCCTGTCGGCGGTGACTTGCCGTCGGTCCCTGGTATTTTGCCTCATGGTAAGAGTGCTGGTTATGGTCGAGGTTCTGGGGTTGGAGGTAGTGCAAACTTTCAAGAGTTGAATGCAGCCCTAGCTCGGGTCTTATTTGCAGCATCTAGTGATGAAGTTAGCACTAATATGGGGAGATCGGGATCTGAAACACGGGAGGGTGGGAGCTTGCAAAGGCCTCCAGTGGTGAGTTTGTCATTGATTGTTTCTTCCTTGCCTCAAGGGGATACGTTGCCTTCGATTGCTGTATCATTGGGCCAGGGTTTGAGGGCGGAATCTAGTGTTTCTCTGCTGGAGATGCAGTTCACCAATGGGTCTGGGTCCCGATCGTTGTTTGAGGCACCAATGGCATCGTTTCAGGGGTCTGGCAATATTTCTTCAGAAGTAGGGGGGCAAATTTTAGTAACCAGTGGGATGGTCTTACCCATGCCTAATGTTTCAATGCATGAAGGGTTACCGCATGTGAGTACTATGGCTGGGTCTTCACTAGGGTTACTAGTGTTGGGGACGATAAGGATGGAGGCAACTCCAATACGTCCAGCTAAAGGTGCAACCAGGGAGTGGATTTAGGATGATCCCAGGGTTTGCCTATTGAGAATGCAAGTAATGAGAGCCGATTTGCGGATGCAGTGGGTGATAATGCTATAGGTGAAACCATTGCTGTTGCTGGGGAAAATATTAGGGTTCCCGATGGTAGACGGAAACCTAGAAAGAGGCAGCGATGGACATATAAGGAGAAAGGGAAGACTATGGAGGGGGATCAAAGGGCTGCTCAACTATGGATGCTAGACAGGTGGTTCTCAAGGTCCTGTTGGTAGTAGTTCTCAAGAGGGTGGAGATGGGCGCAATGGACAACAAAGACGGGGTCAATCCTTTGCGGATGTGGTTGCTAGGTTGACATATATTTCTGGTTTACCAGAACCAGTATTTGAAGGTGGCATAACTCGTGTAGTGGTTCCACAGGAGGTGTAAGAAAAAGAACTGCAAAAATACTTTTGGCCTTGATTGGGAGATTATTCTCCAAAGGGCTAAAATTTCAAGAGATAATGAAGACCTTCTTGGGTCAATGGGGTGGGATCAAATTTGAGATGATGGCCATGGGGAAAGGATTTTTTACTTTTAGATTTTTTTCTGCGGTTGATTTATTGGCTGTTTGGAGAAGGGGAAATGTTCGGGTTAATGGGCAGTTGGTAAGGCTGCAACGATGGGAGCCTAAATTTGATATTGACAAACCCAGGGCCAATTATAAGCGACAATGGGTACGTTTCCCTGGTTTGGGATTGGAATTTTAGAATGAGGCAATCCTTTTTTTCCTTGCTAAGGCGTTGGGTAAACCAATGATGGTGGATCAAAGTACTAAACTTAGAGCTTTAGGGCGATATGCTAGGCTTTGTATGGATATGGAAATAAATGGGCCAAGGCCAGATGAATTGATGGTTCAGAGAATTTTGGGTGGTGCACAGGGGTTTTTTAAACAGGTTGTTGAGTATGAATCTACTCCTATTAGATGTAGTAGATGCTCCAAATTTGATCATTCTGAGGAAAATTCTCCTTTATTAGGGAAAACTGGTAGGGAAGCACAGGAAAAAATAACAGCATATAATGAGCCAACCAGGGATCATAATGAAGGGGAGCAAGTTTTGCAAACAGCTGCAAATGAAGGCGGTTCAAGACAGCAGGTTCAAGGAGATTGGGCTAATGTGTCTGATAAAGATGGGGAGACCCAGCCTTCATAGGAAGTGCATGATGGTGTTGATGTGAGGGAGGAAGTGGGGGAAACTTGGGAATCCACTGTGCCTGAAACATCCTTATCGAGAAGTAATACGGTAAATGAGAATGTAGCTGTATTAGGGGGAAGGGGGAGCACTGCCTCTTGTTTTGACCAGGTAGATGTGAAATGAAGGAAATGTTACAGTGGCATTCAATGATGTGAGGTTTGTGGATGAGGGATTGGCAAGAGATGATGCAGGTTTCACTGAGGTATGAAAGAAAACCCCTAGTAGGAATGTTGGAAGGGTAAGAAAGTGGAGGGTGGCTCTTTTTCTATAGTAACTAGGCAGGAGACTTTTAAACAAAAGGTTTTCAAATGAAAGTCTTCTTCTGGAACATTAGGGGAGTCTCGAATCCAAAAACGAGATGGTGTTTGAAGATGATACTTAGGGAGCATTTTCTAGATATTTAGTGTGTAGTGGAGCCTATGGTGGATCCAATGAAGTTCCGTACTAGGCTTTTTGACAGGTGTGGTTATGATATTTTCTTTTTGCATAACATGAGGAGTAATAAGCATCCTAATTTGTGGATGGTTTGGAAAAAACAAATACAATGGTCAATTATGGTATGTAGCTTTGAACAACAAATTACAGTAGATATGAACATTGATGGTAATCTGGCACGCGTGACATATGTGTATGCCAATACTTTGAAGGCTAAAAGAAGGGAACTATGGGCGGAGTTAGTTGGTCTTGGGAATGTTAATATCCCTTGGATAGTATTAGGAAACTTCAATTGTTGCAGGTTTGCCCACGAAAGGACAGGACCAGGGAGATTTTATCTTCCTATTGCTTTTGAATTTGAGGTTTTTTTTAAATACTATGCCTTTAACGGTGCTTTCATCTACGGGATTAAAATTTACATGGACAAATGACCATATAGTTGGTCATGTTAAATCTGTTCTTGATTGAAGCTTTGGAAATGATAAGTGGAAATAATTTTTTGCTAATTCTGTCCAGAAGGTGTTGCCTCGGGTGGCTTCAGATCATGCACCTATCTTGGAAGTTTGTCCCATGATCAAAAAGCCCAAAAATGTTCCATATAGGATCTAAAGATTTTGGATGGATCAATCAAATTTCAAGAAAGTTGTTGAAAATGTCTAGAGTAGTTCAGTAGATGGTTCTCCTTTCTTTGCCCCAATGTTGAAGTTAAAGATCCTCAAGAAGGAATTGAAAATCTGGTCTAGGGAAACTTTTCCAAATGTGGATATTGAAATTCAAAAGGCTAGATCGAAGTTGGAAGAGGTTCAGGAAACCATTCAAACTAAAGGTTTCTCAGAGATTTTGAAAATAGAAGAAGATTTTTCCATTAAAAGGTATGATTCGGTTTGTGCCACCAATGCAGCTTTTTGGGCAGAGAAATCAAGATTAAAATGGCTGAAATGTGGGGATAGAAACTCCAACTTCTTTCATACTTGTGCCAAGGGCAAGTTAGAGTAGAATATAATAAAGATGATGCAAAGAGAAGACTCTAGAAAATCAGGAAGAGATCAAAGCATACATTTTACGTTATTATAAAGATTTTCATCTCTCTAAGAGCTCAATTTCCAATGAAGAATGCCTAGGTGTGATCCCTAATATGGTGACGGTAGAGGAGATTATGATGCTTAATGCAATTCCATCAAATGATGAAATTAAAAAAACCATTTTCTCTATGAACCAAAATAGTGCCCCTGGACCAAATGGATATGTTAGTAAGTTTTTTTGTTGTTGCTGGGACATAGTTGGCCATGATGTATGCCTTGTTGTCAAACAGTTTTTCCTCACTAATAGAATGCCGAATGGTGTTAATAACAATTTCATATCTCTCATTCCAAAGAAGAAGGGAGCTATGAAATTGTCTGAATTCCGCCCAATATGTGTTGAGAATATTATGTATAAAATTATCCCAAAGATCCTAGCAACTTGTTTAGGATGCTTTGCGGGTAGGATAATTTCGGAGGAACAAGGAGGATTTGTGAAAGGCAGAGTGATACACAGTAATGTGGGTATGGCTTCTGAATTGGTCACTCTAATGCAGAGGAAGTCCAAGAAGGGGTGTATGGCATTGAGACTTGACATTCAAAAGGCGTATGATACAATAGAATGGGAGTTTATTTATGCTGTCTTGAGGAGATTTGGTTTCACTGAGACCTTTGTGAGTAGAGTAGCATTGATGTTGCAGTCTGCAAAAATGAGCATTATGATCAATGGTGGGCCCGTAGGTTTTTTAAAGCAGAGAGACCTTCATCAGGGGGATCCTCTCTCTCCTCTTCTTTTTGTGATTGCTGAGGAAGTCCTATGTAGAGGGATTAAATTAATGGTGTAAAAAAACTGGATTAATTCGGTTTTCAAAGGTAGAGGTTTTGTATCTCCTACTCACCTTCTATGTGCAGTCGATGTTTTTGTTTTTATGGGAGCTAAGCTGAGTTCAGGTAACTACTTCATGAGAATGCTCCAACTGTACCATGCTTTTAGTGGTCAGAGAATAAATCCTGCTAAAAGCAAAATGTATTTCTCTGACTCGGTTAGCAGATGTGATAGATAGAATTTGATCAACTATTTCAAGTTCATTGAACGTGTGTTCCCTACAAAATACTTGGGGGTTGATTTATTTAAAGAAAAAAAAAGGAGGAAGGAGCTTTTCTATCCTATCCTGGATAGGTTTAAACAAATTTTTCTACATGGAAGGGTCGATTTACTTTCATATGCTGGATGGGTGGAACTTGTGAGATCTGTGCTCTGTAGTTCTTTCTTATTCCTTCTCAATAAATAAGTGGCCACATACAATGATTAAAACGACAGAAGGCTGGATGAGGAATTTTGTATGCTCAGGTGATCCACTCTTGCGAAAGACAGTTGTGATGAAATGGGATATGGTATGCCGACCAAAATTAGAAGGTGGTTTGGGTATACGTAGATTGAAAGATATAAATGATGCTCTTCTCGCAAAAATGGCATGGAAGATTAGGACGAAGAAATCAGCATATGCATCCTTTATGATAAGTTATTACTTTGGCAAGTATGGAAATATTCAGAGACCTATATCACAATCACTTGTATGGACAAACATTAAAAAAGTTTGGGACTGGATAGCCAAACACACATGTTGGGTTGTGGGAGATGGTACTTAGATTGACTTATGGAGAGATAAGTGGATAGGCGAGATGCCATTACAAGAGAAGCTCAATCTGGAATTGAAACACTTAAAAGTGAATGAATGCTCTTTGGACAGATTTATTAGTGATGGGAAATGAAATTTGCTGGAGGTCCAATCAAAACAGCTAAAGTATTGATTTGATATTGTTGCCAAAATACCACTAGGTAAAGGGATTCAGGATGAACTGATATGGCAAGGAGAAATGACTGGTAAATTTTCAGTTTGGTCGGCATGGAAATGCGAAGAAGTAAGTATCCTAAGGTACCTTGGACAGTGGCGGTTTGGAGAAGTTGCCTAGTACTACTAGATGTCTTCTTTGCTTGGAGATGGAATCATGGCAAGTTGCCTCTTGATGATATTTTGAAGTCCAAATCGATTTCTATTGCTTCTCAGTGCTTTTTATGTCAACAAGCTGAGGAAAAAAAAGAGCACCTATTTTTGAATTGTTTGGTGGCAAAGGCAGTTTGGAAGGATGTTACTACGTGGTTTGGGCTTATGTGGCCTAACCATGGATCAATTATTGGCTTTCAATCATGGTGGAATAGGAAAGGTAGAGTGATCCCACTCATATTTATATTGAAGCCATTATTTTTAGTTCTGGTGGTCATTTGGTAGGTAAGAAACAAAGCATGTTTTGATAACCGAAGAGTACTCATTGACAGTATCAAAGAGTGTATTGCGAGAAATATTGTAGAACTATACTGGCAGCCCCCAGTGGAATCATGGTGTAAGGTAAATGTCGATGGATGCTGCTTGGGCAATCCAGGATTAGCAGGGTATGATGGAGTGATAAGAGATGGATCTGGTAAGGTACTGTTTGTTTTTTCTGAGTATATAGGGGTTAGTACCAACTTTAAAGCTGAAATATTGGATGCAATACGAGGTTTGGATGAAGTGGTTAAGACGGGTTTCCACAAAATCTGGTTGGAGACTGACTCCAAGTCAGTTGTGAGCCTCTTATTTTCTAACTCTATCCCATGGTTTGTTAGACACTAATGGTTGGCATGCAAAACTTTGAAGGAAAAAGTATAACTTCGTATAACCCATTGTTCCAGGGAATCCAATATAATAGTTGATAAGCTGGCCAAACAATTTGTGTATGATTAGAGATTTGTTATTTGGGACATGTGTCCATCTTTTGTAAACAGTGAGGCTGTATAGGATGCATCACACAAACCTCGTTTAGATTCTCCTAATTTTAAAGTCTTGAACACTAGGTTATCTTCTACTGATGGCTATGCCGTAGGTGTAAGATAGATTTAGTGATCTCGGTCTATATTGGGTCTTGCTGATGGTAATGCCGAAGGTGGGAATATCCAATAGAGACTTGTTATTCTTTACATTTTATTTTTAATCTATTTGTTGACTTTTAGCAAAAAAAAAAAAAAAAGTTCTCATAAAACTTTAATATAATTTAAGATTTTTTATTTTTTTTTATTTTTTATTGTAGACATACAATGAGCCCCACATGATAATTTGGACAACCTTGATGCGCAGATTAAATTTAAGGTATTTTCGTCTAAAGGTCATCATAAAACTTTAATATGATTTAAGGTTTTTATTTTTTATTTTTTTATTTTATTTTTTTTATTGTAGACATAGAATGGGCCCCACATGATAATATGGACAACCTTGATGCGCAGATTAAATTTAAGATATTTTTGGCAAAAGATCATACAAAATTGATAGTATTATCCCACTTTCATTTTATAGGATGTCAAGAATAAAAAATTATGATTAATCGAGAAGTGTCACTGCAAAAGCGAACTTTTTTTTTTTTTTTCAAGTAAAGTTAACCTTCTTTATTATATTCCAAAAAAAAAAAATGTCACTTCAAAAGCGAACCTTTTTAAAAAAAAAAAAAAATCATACATCTATTAGACGTTGTTGTAGAAAGATTTAATATAAAGAAAAAGACAGTTACATTCTTGTAATTTATCTTAATCATAATGCAATCAAATCCTCTCCAGCGATCCTGTCGTCTGCCAAGGGCTGAATTTCAGTCGGCCCACCCCCCAATATATTGGCAGGCAGCCAGACCCAACCCCGGCCCTTGGATCGGCGGCAGGAATCTCCTGCCGCAGGAGACGATTTGGATCCAATGATAATTGAACACACAAGTTTTAAGAAAAGACAAATACCTTTTTTAAAAATACTATTAAAATACGAATAAACCCACGTTGTTAGAAATATTCCATTAGATGTTAACAGTGGGAGTCTATATTTCCTTAATAATCAAATTAACACTTTACAATGGTGATTGATTGAAAAAAAAAAAAAAATAAGGGAAGGAGACTATGGCGTGGGTTTTCTCTTCATGAAAAATAAAATCCAAAAAACTTAAAATCAAGATCTTCAACGACAAGAAAATGGGCAATAGCGTTGGTCTTTCCCATTTAATCTCTCTCAAATTTCTTGCAAATACTCCGATTGAATGAGACAAATAAAAATTAAGATTTCAGTGTTCTCTCGTTATTTTCCATTTTTCTATGGTCAATCTGTCTCGACAATAATGGATGAAGATGATGCAGATCAGAAGTGAAAGAGACAACGGCAGATCAAGAGGGAAGAAAGCCCCAATAATCTTCCTCTCCTTTATCTTTCTATTTAGATTTTATCGATTTCATCCAGATTTCAACAGAATAGAAGGGAAGTATGCAATTTTCTGTTACCTTCCTTTTTCAATTTTTTGAAATTCACCTTCAATCAAGAAGGAAACTCTGCAATTTTGAAGTTGCAGAGGCATGGTTTTCGATATAAGCAGAGCGGAGAGATTAGAGGCCCCCTGTATCATCGTTGAGGCAATCCCCACGACACTGAACAGAGAGCTAATTGAAAAAAGCTTCCAGATCCAAACACAGTAATGCCCCTAAAATCGTAATAAAACCAGTAAGCTTTCAAGTTCACCTTGGTAAGTCCTTTCTGGGGGGTGCAAGTTTTGACTTCAGTAATTGGTTTGCTGCCGATTTCGTTCGCCACCTCCTCCTTCCGTCGTCGTTAAAGAAGCTACAAAACTCTGAAACTCATTTTGATATCAACTCAACTCTCACTCGCTTCTCTCTGGTTTTAGGGTTTAAGGGAACATGAAAATGGGAACTTTTCGGCGACAGTTGAAGGCTATGCTTTGGAAGAATTGGCTTCTGAAAAATCGTC